>LT642767.1:0-10984 GCA_900128585.1 Stramenopiles sp. TOSAG23-3 | reverse complement strand
AAGAAAGAAAGAAAGAAAGAAAGAAAGAAAGAAAGAAAGAAAGAAAGAAAGAAAGAAAGAAAGAAAGAGTCGAAAGAAACAACAAGGAAGAGAAGAAAGAAAGAAAGAAGAGAAGAAAAAAAGAAGAGAAGAAAGAAGAGAAGAGAAGAAAGAAAATCTTCTTCTTTTTTTTTTATCTTCTTCTCTCCTCCTCCTCCTCTCCTCTTCTTCTTCCTCCTTTTTTTCTTCTTGTTTTTGTTCGACGATATAGATTTTTGTTTTTTACAGTAAAGTTTGCATATGAATTTTGTTCATTGTATAATGTTTTATCCTTACCTTTTTATCTTCTTGTGAAAACCAATTTTTTTCGTGTACTTTCTTGTATTGTTTTTATTAAGAAGAATGTTTTTACGGTACGTGACGAACCGGGCGGTGGTTGCAAACGTTTGGCGTCGTGCGGCCTGTGCAACCAGGGCGGTGGCCACGGTCCATTTTTCCTCCGGGGATAAACTCGCTGGGTTGTTAGACCAGGAGCTTGACGAAGAGGAAGATAATCTGGAAGAGATGGGGGTAGATTTGGACGGAATACTTGCACAGTGGAGGGATGAGTTCTCCGTAAAGGTCGACGTCGGGTCTCCTGTAATTGAGTTAGAAAAGACTGTGAATGGAAACGCGGTGAAAGTTAGGCTGGACGTAGAGGACACCCAGGAATATGAAGAAGGTGACGACATTAAAGAGGGGCATTTCGTTGACGTGTCCCTCCAACGGGACAAGACGATAATGGGGTTCCGATGCGAAATTTTAGGGGCCGACGTGACGGTCGTCAATGTGCAAATCATGGACGCTCACCAAGACTCGTCAGATAAGTCGATTTATGACGGCCCCAAATTTGAGGATCTCGACGAAAAGATTCAACACGCCTTTTTGGACTATCTCGAAGACCATGGCATTAACGGTGCCCTGGCAGCGACTCTTACGGAGTTTGCGAGGGGGAAAGAGCAGGAGGAATACATACGGTGGCTCGATCGGTTTCACCATTTCGTGTCGGAGTAAACGCGCGACAAGAAAACGAGTGTAAACCTTTTGCTTACCAAGGTTGAAATTAGGATAAACTTACCCCTCCCTCTCCTCCTTTATAAAACGGAAGGAGAGTAAGATTACGTTATAATATCTTCGCGTATAAATGCGTGTACGTTCCTATCACATAATACTTTACTCTTCGATTCTTATTACAAAGTATTTATAAAAAATTCTTTACAAAACAATTTTTACGGTACGTTTTAAAACTTGAAAGGTGCCGAACCCAGTGCATCGCAGACGCTCTCCTCTCGCGCCTCCTTTTCACATCCAATTCGGGTTCACGGGCTGGTCCTTTGGCGTACACAGCCCTTCCCTTTGCCGCATGATGTCTTCCATGTCGAACGGTGGGGCGATGCTTGTGCTTGACCCGACGAACGAGTCCGAGCGCCCGAGCTGCAAGTGGGCGGGGAAACGGTGCTTTTTTTTCTTCGGTACGTTCAAGATCCAGCTGTTTTCTATTTGAGATGCCGCGATGACCCGGGGCATCTTCATGATTTGAAACGCCGTTGGGCGCTTGGAGGGGTCGGAGCTCAGCAAAGATTTTACAAAATGAAACAGCTCCTCGGAGCCTTTGCCGTCCGGGCGCGGGACCCTGTCGTTGCGCAGCGCGTGCCACATTTCGCCGTCCTGCGGCGGTTCGCAACCGAACAAAATTTCCCACAGCATGATTCCAAAACTAAATATGTCGTTCGCGGGCGACTTTACGTGGCTGGAGCTCAAGAGCTCCGGGGCCATGTACACGCTGTCGCCTTCCCGGCCGTCCTCGCTCGACCCAACCTTGGTGACCATTCCAAAATCCCCAATTTTCAACGTACCATCCGACGTGATAAATATGTTCGATGGTTTTATGTCCAAGTGCACCAATTTGTTCATGTGGATGTGGTTTAAGCCGGCCACAATATCTACAACTAGGCCCCAAATCATATCGTCTTTGAGGGGCTGGGCAATGTCCTCCAAAAACGACTGCAGATCCCCGCGAGCGCAGTACTCGTACTGAATGTAGAAGTGCCCGTTCTCCTGCCACGCCCGATGGTAGTGGAGGATGTGGGGGCACGAGGCCCCCAACGGCTTGAAGATTTGAACCTCATTCAAGTAGTTTTCACGGTCCCGCTTGCTTCTAAATTGGCGCTTCGATATCTTTACCGCGTACAGCTTGTCGTCGTGGACGTTCCGGCACTTGAAGACCTCAGAGGACGACCCTTGGCCAAGGCGGGAAATCTTTTGGAAATCGTCGGACGTTACCTCCTGCTCGTCGTACGAACTGGACGCGAACAGGAGCTTCGTGCCGTCGAGGGAACTTCTATGCTCGTGGGCTCCGGGACTATGCCCCCCTCCGACGACGCTCGAGTGCGCCCACGTCGGGGTCCGGACCGGGGTCGGCGGGCACTGCGGGCCTTTCTCCCGACTCGGGGTGGACTTCCGTTCGAAGGCCTCCATGGCCGGCGTTGGCCGGCCCTGGGGGGTCACTTTGAACGCCTCGGACTCGGGCGTCGGCCGGCCCGTCGTCCTCCTACTGCTACTGCTCTGGGGGCCCGAGTACCCGGCACTGTCTTCCGGCTCCCCCGCCTTCGAGGAGTGCCCTTCGTCGCTGGCGCACGACTTTCCCTCGGAGGAACCCGCGCCGAACATGTAATCGTCGTCGTCGTCGTCGTCCGCGCACGGGGCCGGGCCGTTCCACACCGGCTTGGACGGGGTGCGCAAGGCAATCAAGGGGGGCGGGGAGTTGAGACGCGACGAGCTCAGCGACCCGCGGCTCGATGCAGACCGAGCCGACAGCACGCCGGGCGATATCTGGTCGTCGTCGTATTTACTAAGTTCGCCGCTCCCTGAAACAGGGGAGACGTCCGTGGACATGTCCAGGTCGATGTCCACTATCCCATTGTAATCCAGCACGTTGCCCTTCTTCTTCCGCATCGTCCCTGGGGACGACACTGCCCGGCGGCGTTCGCCCGACCGGATCCTTCCCCCGCTGCGCTTCGGCATGGCGGCCACCCCTTGGACGACCATGGACTGGTGCGCGTTCGGGTTGAAGCGGGTGTCCGTGAATCGTTTGTTGCTGCTTTTCCTTCGCCGCGCGGACGACCCGCCGCCGGAGTGCAGAAGCAGCGAGTCGTGCCCAGTCGTGTTCGCCGGGGACGTCGTGGACGCCGGCGAGATGGCAAAAGGGCTGCCGGACGTGTCCATGGAGGCACCGACGGAGGAGGCCATGGAAATATCGGAACGGTCCGAACGGGAGGTGAACGGGGGGGACTGTTCGAACTCGTCGATGCGTCGAGAGGCCCGCGGCGGGCCGAGACTTTCCACGTCCCGGTCGTCCTGCCGCAACATAGACATGGGGCTCAAATCCGACCTCGCAAGGCGAAAGTCGGGCCGCCCCAAGCGCCCGCCAAGGGGGGGCACCAAACTCCTTCGCTTTCCCGCTAACGTAAGGTCGTCGAACGAGCCCCGCAGCTCGTTCGCTATTCCTAAGCCGTTGGCCAGACGGCGCTTGTGGCGCGTCTCACTATCTTCCCGTTTTCGCTTGGGTGACACGTACACCCGGCGAATCGGCAGCATGTTGCCGCCCGGAGTGGTGGAGGTGCCGCCCGACGATTTATTAAATAGTCCGTTCGACCCCGACGGCGTACCCCTCGCAGGTACACTGTGGTGGGCACTCCCCGACCGTGGCACAGTTACCCCGCGCCTCTTCCGGCCGATGGGTACTGCGTTTATTTTACTTGTATTCGTTGCCTTCCTCATCGCCGCGTATCGTGGAAAACGAAACACGCACGCTATTCGTTACTATTTGTATTATAACACCGTTGGAACTGCTATTCCCATAAAAGTGGAACAATCAACACCTGCCACCTGAAATGTGCTATCGATCTCTCACGCACACACGCACGCACTCGCTTTCTCTCTCTTTCGTGTAAATATTCAACGCGGTACGAAATATTTGGAAAGGAAAAGGAGACCCCTCAACTGAAAATGGATCAGAGAGCTTCGCCAACCTTTTCTCGTCCCTTCATTCAATTCCATCGTGCCTATGCATTCCTTTCTTTGAAAACTCAAGCTCAAGTTGTTACTTCCTTGCGTTGAAAAAAGAACTTTTTTTTTTCAATTCTTATTTTTTTTTGTTGAACTTGCCTTATTTAAGCAATTGTCTTAATAAATGATAAATTCGTTTTTGTTTTTTCCATTTTATATAATCATACCAAACAAATTATTTTAAGCTCTTGTATGTATGTATATGTATCCTTAATATTAGAGTATTAAAAGCGCTTTAAGTAACGAAGAAGGACACTTTTTTTAATAATTAATAAAAATACGAACTACCCATTTTTATTAATTTTCACTGAACTAAAAACATATACACAGCATAGAAAACAAACCTCAAGAAGAAAGAAAAACAAGAAGAAAAAGATAACAATTTAAAGTCATTTTATACATAGAAATAGCATCAATTCGATTCCAACTAATTTTTCAAGTCATTTTATACATAGAAATAGCATCAATTCGATTCCAACTAATTTTTTAAGTCATTTTATACATAGAAATAGCATCAATTCGATTCCAACTAATTTTTTTAAGTCATTTTATACATGAAAATAGCATGAATTCGATTCCAACTAATTTTTAAAGTCATTTTATGCATAGAAATAGCATCAAATCGATTCCAACTAATTTTTAAAGTCATGTTGTACATAGAAATAGCATGAATTCGATTCCAAGTAAATTTATTTATTTTCGTGAGTATAATCCGTACTAATTTGTAGTCTTTCAATAGGTAATACTAAATCGTTGTGGTAGTTTTAATTAACATAGCAATAGTATAGAAATAGAATAAAAAAGGGGAAAGTTCAGATTCCCTCTTCAATTTTCAATACTTTAATTATTAGCAGATATTATATCGAGTAAATTATACGTTTCAATATAAATTATATATAAATATAAGTACAGTATTCAGTTATTTATATAATCTCGATACTACTTTAGTATTTTATTGGATGTTCCTTACTTTTATTGAGATGGAAAATATTAAAAATATTTGAATTTGTAGTTGGCTAAATTTCAACCTAGTCATACCATTAATAAACAATACATGCATGCTGTTTGTTGTATATATATATACATCTAACAGCATTGATAAAAATATCATCACCGTCGGGGAACTAGATTTTCCCACCAAAATATACATTCTTAAGGTAAAGGTAATTGAAAAATATAATTAATTTATCATCGACAACAAATCAACAACAAAATCAACGATGCAGCAAGTACTGGGACAGGTTCGTTAAAAACTCGTCGACATTGACGGCGTCGGCTTCCATTGGCAAATCGCTGGCCATTATGTCGGGGTCAGTTTCCACCAAAAGGCTACTATCGGTACTGCTTCCTCCTCCTCCCAAGGAATTAATTGTCCCGCTGCCTTGGGTAATGTACGTGCTGATCTCTTCCGGCGTTTTCTCCGGGGCGATCGTTTTCAACGCCCGGCGAACGTCTGAAAAGGTCACGGCCTTCCCCACGTCGGCCGCGTTCATCTGCAAGATATCAAGTGCGGACTGAATTTGTTCCCGGAACAGGAAGCATTCGTCCAGGTACTGGTCGCGCAAGCACTCGACAAACTTTCCCTGATCCCCTTCCTCGTCCTCTTGGAACAGCTTTAAGTAGTCCACGGAGCTCAGCTGCGTGTCGAAAAAGAGAGCCTGTTCGATCTCCTTGAAGCTCTCCGCGGACTTCGTTGGGCACAACTTCCGGACAATGGCGATTATCTGGGTCTTTCGCAGGCGCCCGGACTGGTCCCCGTCCTTCCGGTCGTCCCGGATGCACGACTCTTGGATTTTTCGGATCAAACGACCCTGCGACAGGAACACCTCCTCCGGCAACTCTTTCAACAACACCTTTTGGAACAAATCGCAGTCTGCGTCGTAGTTGTACTTGTCCAAAGCGTACAGCAGGCTGTACCCGAATTCCAGCCGTTCCGCCGGCGACCGAGGATACTTTTCGCACAAAAACACGTACATGAACTCCTCCAGAGTTTTCGTGTAACGCTTTCGACCCTTCTGGATCCAGCACGTTTTGATAAACTGCTCCACCTCCCTCTTGTTCAGGAACAAATTCTTGACCCGACCGTTCCCCCGCAAATACAAGGGGACCGCGTCGCCCACGCCTTTGCCAACGAAGTACGCGTTGGCGTCTTTCACCCGCTGCGTATCCTTGCTCATGCCAAGGTCCTTTGCAGACTTCGCGCTATGCACGACGCTCTTTACGGCGCCCTCGGGCACATCCAGGTGTGTGTAGGCTGTCCCTTCGCCCGGCGCCTCGGTCGAAATCCCGAGGCCGCTCAGCACAACAAGGCTTTCGGGCTTGGACGCTGCGTTGTCGCCATGGTCAATGTCTTCGAGCCCTTGGTGGTCGATGTGGTGCAAGCACGCCATCAGGCATTCGTGGATCGACCGGTCTACATGCTCCGGCGCCTGCTCCCCGGCGCCACTCTCCGCGTTGCGCTTGCGGCTCATCGCCGTCTGCGCCGCAGCAACAGCGGTGTGCATCGATACTTGGGGAAGCGGAATCCCCGCGTCTTCCATGCGATTCAACTGCGAGCGCGATGCTATTGCTTTCGCGTTGGAGTCTTCCGCTTCCTTTAATTTAGTCTCCAGCGTTTTATTCTTGGCAGTCAAATTCTCGGCAGCACTCGCCAGCTTCGCGTGTTTTGCTTGAATCTTCTTGAATTCCTTTGAGGCTTTGTCCAAGTCGTCCCTGGACTTTTTCAATTCCTTTTGCACCGCCAGCATCTGCGCCGGGGTGATTTCTGGCTCTTTTGCACTCGCGACCACCTCTTCGAGTTTTGCGCGCAACTTTTTCACTTCCGCCTTGGACGTATCGTACTTCAACTCGGACTGTTCCAGCTGCATCGCCAGATATTTTGAGCGGTCAGTCTGCTGGGACACTTTCATCTTCTCGTCCACAATGATAGCGTCTTTGGATTTCACAGATTCTATCAGGGACAAGTTCGCAGTCTTCATGTCCAAATACTTGGCCCTCTGCTCGTCCAACCCCTGTGTGATCTTCAGGTTGTCCTGTGTGAGCGTCTTGTTCAACGCCTTCATTTCGGCGTTGTTCTTCTCCAACAACTCTACCATGTCATTCAGGCGCTTCATTTCCTTCTCGTGCTGGCCTTGCTGGTGTTCAAGCCGTTGTTGGGTGTCGGCCTTTGCCGTTGACAAGCGCGCTTTCAGCGGTGGGATGTAGTGCAAACTCCTTGCGTACTTGTCCAGCAGCATGTCGTACTCGTTCTTTATCGCAGCCAGCAAGGGCTTGTATGTTTTGAAATCGTCAATGACGTACTGAAAGGCTTCCCGAAACACCTGAAGCCGCGCGGCGCTCGGCTCCCCCCCTTCCGAGGTAGCACCAATTGCCATCAGCTCCGACTCGATAAAATGCTCTATTTGTTTCAAAAATCGTGGCTTCGCCCCGGACACCACGGTACTGTTGTTTCCCCGGTTGTTCTTCCCCAAAATACTAGACACGCTCGCTCCTGGCACCGCCTCTTTTCCATCCCTGGCCGTGCCCCCCGCGCGGGGGGTCTTCTTGTCCTTTCTCCTGCGGTACCGCAACGCCCGCGATGCCCCGCTTAAATTGGACGAAACGTTCGCAGGCCAATTGTCTAATTTTCCAGAAATAGCTGCTTCAGACGATAAAACGTCCGTCTGCGGGAGAAGAAAACGAGCCGGGTTCCCTTTCAGAGTATATCCAGACCCCGTCAGCCCTGAATACACGGCGCTGGTCGACCTGGCCCCACCTATTGCTTCACTGGCTCTTGCCGCGCCTATGCCGCCTCGCCTTACCGTCGGGGCCTGCGGTATAAAACCACTGACTGTTGACAAACCACCGTATTGTGGAGCTGCATATGAAGCCGAAGGGTTAAAATCCCCAGTGCCTAACTCATCGTTCGCAAACGGTACCGGTGGTAAGTCACGACCATTTCTATTTGACATGATGGATATGAATCTATATCTAAACAATCCAATATACCTTTGCTATCCTTCTTTGGGCATGAATTTTATGAATGTATAGACACAAGCATAACAATACTTTTACCTGTTTCTAAGGTATCGTAAACATATTAAATCAATTTGGCAAAGGAAAGAAAGTCTTTTTGTTGTTTTTTATTATTATTCTTTAAAAGAATATTAATAATTGTATTTTTTTTTTTTTTAGTAATATTAATATAATCCCCTCCGCCGCCTTCCGTTGTATTTCTATATATAATAATATTATACAATAAATAATAAAATAAAATCCAGGAGGAGGAAGAAGGAGGAGGGGGTTTCAATAAAAAAAGGAAAATAACGGTTGCTATAATACATTATATTTAATTATATATTAGAATACTATGTTTATATAGGAATAAATATTATGGTATAGTATAATAGAAAAGTATTTTTTTGAAGAAGTAATTATATAATAAATAAGAAAACAGTATCAAATAATTTACTACTACTCGGAGTGATCCACAAGAACAACGGCGTCCCCACTCACCGTTAGCATGGTATAAATTTGGTTTCGGTACACCTTTCCCCCAGACTCGTGGGGAAGAACACGGAACGATAGTAAGGCGTTTCCACCATTGGCATAGACCTGGGCGCGACAGCAATCTTTTACCTGCACGAGAAAATCGTGATAAAAATCGCCTAGGTCATTGACTGTCCAGCTTTCGCGAATAAAGTGCAAGTTGATGTGGCCAACGTAATGCTTGACGTTCTTCCTTGGAACAAATGCAAGGGGGGTAATCACGACCTGCGCTGGGTTTGTGATTCCTACCAGGCTGTTCGTTAAGTGCCTATTTTCCACCAAATCGCCCATGGCTTTCGACCCTTGGTCGTTTCCCGAATTGTCGTCAAATTCAAATATGCTGTCTCCCTCCACTGCTGCTTTGTTCTCGCCAGCTCCGAAGGTTTTGAACTTCCTGCCCACTTCTGCCTCGATTTTTGCAGCGATTGCTTTTGGCAGCATACAAGGGGCCGGCGACTCACGCCTGGACAGGTAATGGTTTCTCACTTGTCGGACCTGAGAGGGAACCGTCGGGCTTTCCTTCAGGACAACGCCTGTCGCGCAAACTTCCATGGACCCGTTAGATGGTAAACCAATCCACATGTTCAGGTCGCACACCATGCAAGGAGCAGAACGGCGAATCTTAAACACCAACGAAGCGAGGATATCCTTGAACACTTTTGCAAGGGTAATATTTCTATGCGCCATTTTTACGTTTTGCAACAGCATCGACAGCGGAATACGCTGTATGACGATGAGGGTTTCTGCCAGGGCCCCGGTGGCAGACGCCTCACACCCCGGCACATGCTCCGTGTTTACCATTGAAACGCCAAATGGTGGTAAATGGTCCATCAACACCGACATGAGGTCTTCGTCCGTTTCGTCGTCGACTTCCAGAACGAACGGCTCATTCGTATCGTCGCGTCGGCCACGCCGATTGCGTCGCTTCTCTCGCTCCACTTCCTCCTCTTCTTCACTGCTGCCGCCACTAAAGCTGTCGTTCGACTCGTCGGATTCGTGCTCTTCGTTAGAGGAAGATGAGGAAGACGAACTGCTAGAGCTGGAGCTGCTGCTTGAAATCTCGGTGCGAATTTGAAGGGCAGGTGGGCCAATTTCTAGCGAATTCGGAAACGATGGTGCTTTCGGTAGAGTCTCTGACGATCCCTCGTGTGGGCTGCCTTCTTTGGCTACCTGATTTGGGTCGATCCCATTCGATAGCAAAGATATGGCGGTCACGGTCTTGGGTTTGCTTGCACCCACAGCACTATCGTTTTCGGCGCGGCCACTTTGCTCGGGCTTGGGCTGTTCCGAGACACTTGGAAAAAGCTCTTTTGAAACTCTGTTCTTCGCGGGGCTGCTGCCCTCGTCTTCACCAGTGTTGTCTCCCGGTGACTTCGCGGTGTCTGCTGGGGCTTCCACTGAAGCCAACCTCTGCGTGCTTTTCGTTTGGTTCTCTTCTAACGACTTTGCCTTGGAAATTTTGTCGCTGTCAGTACCACTCGGTGGGCGTTTATTCGACAGCTTTGGTGACGATGGTGCCCTCCCGTCGAACCCAAAGGGCAAACTCTGAGATCGAAAGTGCCTCGAACTGCTTGGCCTCAGCCTTGGGGTGCTTGGCAACATTGACCTAGGTATCGCTTCGATCAGCAATTTACGATGAATGTGCGTCGTCAATGAGGATTGTGCAATTGCATTCCGGTTGAACAGAGACAACTGCTGCAACTGCTTCTGCAACGACACCAATGCCCTATCTTCTTCGTCGACAACTTTAATGTTCCGCTGGATGCGAAGGGTCGGTGGGTTTGGGAGTGCGGGCAAACTTAATGCCGTGGCGGTTGCAATGCCTACCAAAATATTTGGCCCAAGCTGAATTTGGGTGCAAAGTCCAAATGCTGCGTTCATTCCTTGCAGCTTTATTTTGTTTATCAGCTGCCGGTGTAAATCGTACTGCAAAAAGGGGAGCTTTTCCGACACGGCAATAGCCAGCGCCTCTCCTTTTTTCTGCGCCGACTGTCCCATGGACAATACCGCACATGCTCGTGCCTGCACCAGGTGTCCCCGACCAATTGTTTGCAGGGTCGCCGGGGGCTCGATGGTCGCCATCAGCACTTCAGGTACCCATTTGCGCTTGCAGCTTTGGCACGGCACCAAGCGCATGTTTGCAAACGGTGCCGAGTTATGGGGATACGGTATGTGGCAAGTCGCGCACCCTTGATCAATTTTTCTCTTTTGCTTCAACGCCACCGGTGCCCGCCTGTTTCCACCCACGAATAAGGGTGCAGAACGCCCGGGGCTAAGGGCGTTTCCGTCGGTCTTCAACTGGTTGGGCGATCCCCCCACGTTGTTCGAAAATTCGGGGGAATCCTGCCTAACGGGATGGTTGCCCCTCTTC
>LT642766.1:0-10985 GCA_900128585.1 Stramenopiles sp. TOSAG23-3 | reverse complement strand
TTTAGTGGTTACAATCCCTAATACATAATAATATTGTAACCTATTTCGCCCTGAAGAAGCTGCTGAACCGGGACGGCGGAAGGAGGTTGTGTGGTGGTTTGCTTAAAAAATAATTTTTTAAAATAATTTTTTCCCCTCTTTTTTTGAAGTAAGAAATGACATAGTTTTTTATTGGAGTATCGTTTGAAAATTAAATTATTTCTTATATTATATATACAGTTTTCTACTATCTTACTGAAATGCAAGATAGCACCTATGACGATCAAGAGACCCCTAGCAATAAAAGCATTTGCCGTACTGCAGATTGAGTGTACGCATTGACCGTCGGAATGACGTGGAATGGTTTGAATGCACGAATGCTGTGCTGCAATTCACTAAAGGATGAATGTTCTGAGTATGCGATTCCGTAAATTGTGGCGTTCGTCCCTCCGTTACCAATGCGATTGCTCGTAATGCTACTTATTCCATTTGAATCTAGCCCCCCAGCGTCCTTTTTTGCCCTGCTCCTACCGCCATATCCACGCCCCCCAAATGCCCACCCCGTGGGTCGAATGGCAACGACATTGTCGTACTTTCGACGCAATGACGACAGGTAGATGCCTAGGCGTTTAAAATTAATTTGGCCCATAGAGACAACATGGAAGTCTGTTGATTCTATGTTTCTAGTCAGGCAGTCCATGTCCTTTTTCTCCCACATGAAGCAATTGATCATTCTCATCTTTGCGGACGTGACGTGCACCTTGACACCAAAATGTCGTGCGCATGCCATAAATATTTTCTCCTTCCCAATCGAGTACGAACCGAAGAGAAAGAGCGTTTTGCCCCTCTTCCGTCCTCCGCGCAAAGCGGAAGCACCGTGCCGTTCCAGGGCGCTTATAGTGCTCTTTACAGCCTGGACCTGGGGTGGAAAGTCATACTTAGGATCGCAATAGGTAGTGTCTAAGTACAGGCGGTCGATGATCGGGTTGTTTGCAAACGCAGGGTGAAGGGGCATTGTTGGGAGAAACCTAAAATCGCCAACATGAAGGTGAAACTTGTTCTTCACTTGAAAAAGCATGATGCACGACCCCGGGCAATGGTTTGCATTCATCAGCGTTACGACCACGCCGCATTCTAGTTTAACGGGGCGGTCCATCTTCAGTCCTCTCACGTACCGTGGATTGAGCTTGAACCGTTGCAGGACTAGTTTCGCCGTGACCTCGGTGCAGTATATTGTACCTGCGGAAAACGACTTTTTTAGCCCGATGTAGTGATCGGAGTGGAAGTGGCTCAAAAAATATACATTGCTGAGGCTTTCGCTCGCATATTGAAAGCCGTCGATTACAATTGGAAACGCGTTTCCCCCGATGGGCAATAGTTTGAAACTCGGGACACGGGATGGGTCCTTTGCGACCCGTCGTCCCCAGCCGGACCTGCGAGTAGTCACCCCTACTTTCTTTGTGGGCGCTTTGGCTGCCGCCTTTTTGGCCATCAAAACGGAAAATGCATTCTGCTTCGACGGGCGATTGCTTGCCGGCACGGATGCTTTGCTCACACTGCCGCCACTCCCCGACTTGCCACTCCTCGGGGGAGATGCGGCCTCCATCATAACGGTGAACGCATTTCTCTGCGTCAGCCCCATTTCCGGCGATGCGGACGCCGACGCGGATTCGCGACTTTTCGGCGTGGAGGCGTTTCTTCCGTAGGGCGACTTTATGTCGGCATGCTGCATCCCCTTCGCGCACTTTCGGAAGTGAACAATTCTCTTTTCTACAATTTTGGAGGAAAACACTACGTAGTGTTGGGGTACCAGATTGCCGCAAAAACCACACCTCCAGTATAGGCCGTCCATTGGGCCATCTCCCAACACCCGTTTCACAAAAGGCGCTGGGCTTGGCGGAGGAGTGACCTGTAGGGCCAGCGTGGGTTTCGGTACGCTGGGGCCATTCGCTGAACTTTCCGCTGGGCCTCCCTTACTCGCTGGCGAAGACTTGCGCAACTGGGTCGGGGAAACTGCAAAGAAGGGGCTACTGGGCAACATGTCGGCATTTAGTTGGGTGGACCCAACATCGCATACGCCCACGTCGTCGCCCTGGTCACCGGCTTCTTCGTCAGAAATAGTCCAGAACTGGTTGTCAGAGCAGTCCTCGTCGCTATTTATTATTTGGTCCTGGGTGAGCGTGACCAAAGTGGGGCTCTCTTCTGTTTCGAAGTCCTCTTCTGTGCCGTTCACCGCTTGGGCGGAATTTTCCTGCACTGGATCGATTGTAATCGAGTGTCCATTGCCACTTCTATTATCTTCGTTTCTTCCAGATGACAAAGCAGTCGTTTTGACGTATGACAGGCTTAACCTTGAAAGTCTTCGCTTTTTCCGCGGACCCTGACTTGCCTCGCTCATTAGATTCACTTAGGTATATCTAAGGATCCATTGCCGCCGGTCCAGACAAAACGTGTCGCCACCTATCTTCGTTGGGGTGATAACTCTACGGACGTTTCAATCTGAAAAAATAAATTAAAATACATGTTAAATTAGTTTACGAAGTTGAAGAATACTCTTTCCTATCTGAGAATGTTTCATTGCATTTATTGTTGATTTCGGTATTTCGATTGCGACGGTTTTTAGTATTAATATTATAGTAGAGAAGAAGAGGAAGATATTATTTATAGAAGAACGAAGAAAAAAAAAGAAGAAAAAAAAAAAAGAAAGAGAAGAAGAAAGAGAATAATAATATAAAAAATAGGCCTATATTAGACTATATAGAGGGTGTATACTTATTATATTATATATATACATGTATAGTACTATACTATATAGGGCTAACTAGCCTATATTCAATTATAGTCCTCCAAAAGAAAAGAGACTACTATATATAACTAAACAAAACAATAGTGTATTAAAAATAGACAAAAGGTGAATGATGTTCTTGCTTCTTTCTTCTTTCTTCTCCTTTTTTTAAATTTTTATTATATTATTTTATTCATTCTTTTTTCCCTCCCTGTTTCCCTGTAGTACGTAGTATTTAAACGAATGTTGTGGATGGTGGGGTGTCGTCCCTTTCCTTCGTTCTCTTCTTCTTCTTTTTTCTTCTTCTTCTTCTTCTTCTTCTTCCGGCGGTAGGCAGTCTCCTCAATAAGTAAGTCAACATATGATATTTAGCAATATGCATATGCATCGTGATAAGTTGTGAAACGATTCTTCTTCGTCTCTCATTTTCAAGTGTTCCCATATATTCTAGTAGTTTTCGTTGATTCTTTCTACGTGCCTGGCCGCTCCCTACACAAGTGTAGATACATACGTACGGCGCAATTATGAGTAGTGTGTTTCGAAGCACGGTTCCGGTGCTTGGGAAATTTAGTAGACGGCAGAATAGGATAGGAAATACAACGCCGAAGCGCATGAATCGGAGGTACTACAAAGGAAAGGGGGCCCGGAAGGGCGGTACGGTGAATTCAAAAGGTATTTTTGTGGCTGACGTTTCCAAGAGAATGACAATTGTGCCCCCGGAAAACTTAGCGGAGTTTAAGCTAGGTCCATACGTGGACCCCGCTGTGGACAGCAGCACGGGGTCGGAAGAAATCGCCACTGCGTAACATTGACCGCAGCTTGCACGGCATAATTTTTTTCATACTAAAACATATTAACTTATCATTTGAATTATTTAAAGAACATTTTTTTTTAACGAAAACGGGCCCAACCCGCCCCCACGCACGGACGATAGTGCCGAGGGGTTGTCGGACCACGGTTGCACTCACACATTTAGTCCACCAAACGCAGCGCCCCCCGGCCTCAGTACGGTGAATCGTCGGCCCCAAGGAAACTATCCCATGAATCCGAGCGCTTGATGTTTCGAATGTGCGGTGCAGTCTGACGAAGGTACATCTGAGACATGTACTTGTCCTTATCTGGCAAGTGGGCCTGCGCGCTCGGCCCGGCACTGGCCACCGTGAATATTGACCCCCCGTCGGGGGTGGAGAACGGGGAGCCTTTGTTCATGCTCGGCAAGCATTCCCATTGCCCGCGCTGGTTGAACAGGGACAGGAGCCTACCATGCCTTCCATCGGTTTGCAGAATCATCTTTACCCCCAAGTGTGGAAAAGAGTCAACGACGTCTTTGATAAACTGAAAGATGGCGCTGTCCGAAACGTGGGCATACCCGAACGCGTCCGTGGCCTCGGCGGCGGCGATCAAGAGCATTCTCCACGCTTCCATGAGCGCGCGGTCCACGTGCCCGTCCCGTGCGCGAATGAACATGTCGTGGCTCTCTTTGGCGCTTGTGGCGGGTAGATCCGGGCCCACGCCGGGGATTTGGATCAATCCGCGCGGAACCGTCAGCTGTATGGAGGCGCCGTGCTGATTCTTCAGCAGGTCCTTCACGCCCCCGGCCACCTTGACGGCTTTCAATTTGGACCACACTTCGGCGATCGCCAGCAGGAGCTCATGGCACCGCTGCTGCCCTTTGCCCTTCACCACGCCTACGTCGATCACACTTTGAATGGGGGCTTCTATTTTCTTGAAGAACGCGACGACAAAGCCAGCCTGCTTGACGGAAGCCCTTCCATCCCAGTTCTTGTCGGCCAGGTGGCCGACCTCTCTAACGATCTCTTCCAAGTCGCTGACTACGGGGGCCGGCTTCAGCAGGTTGAACTCGCGCATGGTAATGCCCATCGAGGCGTGGGACATCGCTGGCTTTTGACGTTTCTTTGCCCGCGGTTTGTCGTTCGACGACGCACCCCGGGACTTCTTGCCACTTTTCTGACCGTGCTTTGAGGTGATGGTCCCCGGAGTGGACTGGGACCGCCCGACGGTGCGCTCGTCAGCCAAGCGCTTCGGCGTCTTCAGGCCCCCACCACTGCCCGACGAGGACGCCTGCTGCGACGATGCACTACCAGCCCCGTAGTCGGCATCACTGTTGAAAATAGAATCGACCATGTCCCCGAACGACGGGGCGCCGCCCAGGGACGGGACCTTGCTGGAAGCCCCAAGCCGGGACGCTTTGACCCGCTTCTTTGGGCTGCTGTACCCTCCCCTGGGCGAAGTGGGCTTTCGCTTGTCCATGGAATCCGTCTTCTTCTTCAGAAAACGGGCTATTTGGCGGCACGCGGCGACCACCGTGTCCTCGACCTTGCTGCCGGGCTGCACTTTCATCCGTGGTGCACTGCCAATGAGCAGGTCTGCGAGGTGAAGCAGTTTCTTCATGTGCTTTGATTTTGGCAGGAACGAAAGGAGGGTCCCGGCCTTCAAGGCCCTGAACTGCATGGGCCACCGCGACTCCGCCGGCGTTTGCGGCTCCGTCGGAACCCACTGGGTCCGGTTGTTCCGTTTCATCTTCGAGTTCCAGGTCTGCTCGCCCCAGCGAAGGGAGGGTTGGCGCCGAAGGTCCAAGAAAAGCGCCCCGCTGCCCCCCCGGACGGTGGCCGCCGCAATGTCTTCGTGGCGGATGACGAGCCTTCCCTTGAGCGTCCAGTTTTCGCCTAGCGCGAACTCGTCCGTTGCCAGGCGGAGCGGGTCCTTGACCGACGGGGTGCGGACTTCCCCCCACTCTATAACAAGGGTGCTGTTGTTGGCCACAAATTTCAACTGCATCATGGGCTGGTTTCCGATGCGCTGGTGTACCCTCTTTAACCCACAATGAAATGCACTGGCGTGCCACGACTCCAGCTCTACTATATGACTATCGTTCTGCGGCATGTTTGGTCGTGAGGTATAGGTTTAAAGTTTCTTCCCATACAAGCCGAGGAGCCCCTAACAAACTACGTTTCCAGGTGGTGCGCGCGGCGGTGGCGTCGGCGGAACGATCTTGCCCTTAAACAGCGATAGGCAAAGCCGTGGGTATATATGTATAAGTTCAATAAGTTTTTTTTCTCCCACCTTGAAAATAGGTTTTCTCTCTTTGTTGTTTGATCCAAATGCTTACTTGTTGGTTATTGGTATTAAGATATGTAAACTTCAATATATAAATCCTTTTTTTCTTTTCTCCTCTAATTATTATAATATTAAAATAATATTCTCATCGTTCGTCCTTCTTCTTCTCTTCTTCTTCTCTTCATCATCTTTTTTTTAATTAATGCCTTTGGTGTGATCCTGTATTGTAGTCTGTGTTGATTGAAGAAGAAAAAATATCTTTTTTTTTTTTCCTTCTTTTTCTTCTTCTTCTTCTTCTTTCTAATTATTAAAAAGTTGCTTGAGAAATAATCCATAATTAAGGATAATGATTTATAAGATTCGTCCCTTCGGAAATCCCGCCCATGCTAACGATACGCGTACGCATTCAGACGGTAAAGCAGGCGGGGGAGGAGCTGTGGTTCGGCACAGGCGGAACATCGTGGCAAAGGCTTGAATTTAATTTTAATCGAACACGAAGTCTTTTTTATTGATTTATTATATCCTACTACCTTAATTATATATGATTTCGCAATATTGAACTACCCTTTGCTATGTTACTGTTATTCCAATTATTTATATATTTTTGTTATATTTCAAGAAAGAAAGAAAGAAAGAAAGAAAGAAAGAAAGAAAGAAAGAAAGAAAGAAAGAAAGAAAGAAAGAAAGAAAAAGAAGAAAGAAAGAAAGAAAGAAAGAAAGAAAGAAAGAAAAAGAAGAAAGGGTGAAGGAAGGAAGAGAAGAGCAAGGGGCATACATACTATAACGGGTACCAACAAAACAGATGAACAAAGAATGCCCAGTTAGATAGAAGACAACATGGAAATAGCAGTATTAAATATATATATACTAATAGAAAGAATAGGAAAGAAGAAGAAGGAAAAATACAAAAAGCTAAAACGCTAATAAAAAAATAGAAAAATACTACAATAATAAAAAAAAAAGAAGAACGAAAAGAAACACTCTCGAACCACAGAACACCCACCACACACTTTGATTAGATTTTCTTCTTCTATCTTCTATCTTCTATCTTCTAGCAATATTTTTTTAATTTTTAATGCTATACTGTCTATACTTTAACTGTAACTAATTTAATTATAGGTAAAATGAATATTTAATTGGTATAGACTATATATGTACACTATTATTATAATTTATATTACTGTATAATATTTATCTATTAAGTACATTTAATATTAATATAAATAGGTATATATTTTGAATATTCTTTCCCTCCCCCCCTTTCTTCTTTCTTCTTTCTTCTTCGCTTTCCTCTCCTTCGAATAATACGATCAAAATAACATAAGATATGAAATACATTAATCTCCTCTCCTTAACACATTGCCTCCCCTCTCCTCTCTCTCTTCTTCTTCTTCTTTCTTCTTCTTTCTTCTTCTTCTTCTTCTTCTTCTTCTCTTCTTCTTCTTCTTCTTCTTCTTTCTTCTTCTTCTTCTTCTTCTTTCTTCTTCTTCTTCTTCTTCTTCTTCTTCTTTTTCTTCTTCTTTTTCTTCTTCTTCTTCTTTCTCGTCTTGTTCTTGTTCTTCTTTCTTCTTCTTCTTCTTCTCTTCTTCTCTTCTCAATTTTTTTCATTCTATTTTTTTCTTTTTCTCTTCTTCTTCTTTCTTCTTCGTTCGTTCGTTCTTCTTCTTTTTTTCTATATACTTGGTTCCTCTGAAGCTTCTTCTTCTTCTATCTCTTCTTTATTATTATTATTATAAATAATAATTATTACATTTATTATTTAAAATAATTGTTAAATCTGTATCTTCTATACACATAGGTAGTTTCTCTCTTTAAGTAATTTATAAATAGCTTTTGTTCCCAAACACAAGTGAGAAAAGAGAGACCGTTACCCTGTCGTCCCTTTCGTGTGAGTGCGTTTTGAGATTGTTTTGGCACAAATCTTATTCGATACTCTTCCATCCGTCCGTCCGTCCGTCCGTCCGTAGGAGGCACATTAAATATTCACATACACACGCAGTGCGCTGCCGGTACGACCAACCGACCGACCGACCGTCCGTCCGAACAATTCAAGCATGGTTGCCTCGGCCGTTATTATAACAGATCTGAAAGGCAAGGTGCTGATATCGCGAAACTACCGCGGGGACATCCCAATGAACAGCACCGAAACGTTTAGCCAGCGGATACAAAACGCTGACGACGCGGACGTCAAGCCCGTGTTCACGGACAACGGCGTCACGTACGCCTGCGTGAAGAAAAACAACGTGTACCTGCTGGCCCTTACGAAGAAGAACGCCAACGTGACGGTAATATTGCTGTACCTGGACCACATTTGCAACGTGTTCCAACAGTATTTTGGGGAAATCACCGAGGAGTCGATCCGCGACAACTTCGTCGTTATCTACGAGCTGATGGACGAAATGATGGATTTCGGGTACCCCCAGACCACCGAACATAAAATTTTGAAAGAGTTCATCATGCAGCAAGGGCTGAAGAGCAAGACGGAGCAGGTGAAACCGCCGATCTCCCTGACCAACGCCGTCTCGTGGCGTAGCGAAGGCATCAAACATCGTAAAAACGAGATCTTTCTCGATGTCATAGAAAAGTTAAACTTGTTAGTCGCTAGCAACGGGACCGTGCTGCATTCCGAAATCAACGGCGCCGTGCGGATGAAATCGTACCTGAGTGGTATGCCAGAGTTAAAACTAGGATTGAACGATAAGTTGATGTTTGAGATGACGGGTCGGAACTATTCCAGGGGAAAGGCGGTCATGATGGAGGACATCAAGTTCCACCAGTGCGTGCGCTTGGCACGGTTCGAGAACGACCGCACCATTTCGTTCATCCCCCCGGACGGGGAGTTCGACTTGCTGACGTACCGTCTGAGCACGCACGTGAAGCCACTGATTTGGGTGGAAACCGTCGTGGAGCCGCACGGGAGCCGCATCGAGTACATGATCAAGGCGAAATCTCAGTTCAAGTCTCGCTCAATAGCAAACAACGTGGAGATTTTCATCCCTGTTCCGAACGATGTCGATAGCCCTAGTTTTAAAGCCAGCATAGGAACGGTGACGTACATCCCGGACAAGGACTGTGTGATGTGGAGTATCAAGCAGTTCTACGGGTCCAGGGAGTACCTCATGCGGGCGCACTTTGGACTGCCCTCCACCAGCGACCGAGACAACACGGATTGGAAGAAACCCATCTCCGTCAATTTTGAAATCCCATACTTTACAGTCTCGGGCATTCAAGTTCGGTACCTGAAAATTATCGAAAAAAGTGGGTACACTGCGCTACCGTGGGTCAGATACATTACACAGAACGGAGAGTACCAGTTGCGGATGGGTTAATTTCTAAATTAATAATCGAGCGTTGGGTCCCCGCGTGCCTTGGCGCATTTACGGCGACGACAAAAGGGCAGAATCGTGCTGGGTTAAACTGACAATTAATGAAAGAATGCATATTATCTGCACAAAATGTTATAATGTTACATCGGTTTTTATTCATTCAGTCTACACGCGACGTTTGTCATCCGTTGCGCTATTTTTAAAATTTCTGTTTTTATTTACACCGACACACAGATCCGATGAAACTAACGAACCGATTCTCTTTCCGTTCGCCGTACGGACCTGCCTACTTTCACTGGCCATTTACGCTCACCTGCGCGACTTAACAGGTTAACAATCGCTTTCGCTGGCTAGTGCGCGTCCCCACCCGCTTTTTCGTCGTACTGTTGGTACCCACTGAGTTTTGTGTCGCTGTACAAATGGTTGTGCAATGAATTTAAAATGTTTTTCCACCGACCACGCTTCCGCCCGTTGCCTGCAAGGTCAATGACTAATTGCTTTTCTTGCGGAGAGTTTGCGTTGGAGAAAGCTATTTGGAGCGACGAATTGGGACCGAAAACTTTGGTGTTTTCACAGGCAATATCAATGTTTGGTTTGTCTATCTTCAGCACTCCGTTCGTGGGGGCAAATGCAACGTTTAAACAGGCGCGCCCTATCAGCAATGGCCGGGTTCGACTCAGATGATAAATGTTGATGACAATGTCATCCGAGACGGCCAGGGACCCAAAGTCATGGACAACGCAGCCCTCGAAATTGCGCGTCGTTCGGGGGGTAGACGGCCGCTTCAAACCTACTCCCAGGCGTGCGTGAGATGGAACATCCAGGATATCTTTCGAGCTGGATGCCCTGCGCGTGCCAAGCGTGGTGCCCACAACCGCCTGCGCGGATTCGGGAAGGCTGCTAAATACACAGGCCCTCCTCTCCCCCTGCAAAATCTCTATTGCAATCGTCGCTGAACCATCCGGCTCACATTCAGGGACTGGGGTAATGACCAACCTGCGGATAATAAGTGCAGGGGATATAGGGTTTGCCGTCCCTGCCAACATGTCCTTGACATAGTTGACGTACCGCCGCTGCGAGGGCCTCAACACACCAGTGCCTGAGCGGTGAACGGCAAAATGACGAAGTGCTTCTAGGGTGCTGCTTCTGTATTGACTGTAGAGAAGGAAGCTTGCAATGGCAGTGCCCGTTCTCCCCTTTCCCGTTGAACAGTGGACTACACAAACGTTCGATTCACCTGCCTGGAGCCAAGTTTCCATCGACTGACAAATAGAAAAGAGTGTTTGCAAAGGAGGGGCGAGGCCATCCTCCCAGCCGTAGTTGTCCAAGACTGTGGCCCCTTCAAACTTTTCGTAGTCGTACGCGTTTTGCGATAAGTTCCAGACCATGTAACAGCCACCATGTTTCTTATTCAGAACAGCGGCAAGTTCACTGACACTGTGACTTTGCAAATTAAACCCGAACGTTGACCTCTTGTTCTTCGTGCCTGGTTGGCTCGTAGCAATCACCCGCGGCGTCACATACGAAATGTCCACAACCCCCGCCCCTCCCCCTTCCGCAGCTCCGCCAATTTGTTTTATTTTGTTTGCCAGATACGAGGCCATGCTGTAAAGTATGCCCGACCTGAACTACAAAATAATTTATATTTTGTGTGCGATTATGCTGATAATAATAAATGTATTGAATGTTTGCCAAGAGGAAGGTAATGATAAAGTATGCAAGGCAGCATTTTCTCACGTATCATGAACCTTCCTTTAATTTCTTCCCACATATCATGAACCTTCCTTTAATTTCTTCCCACATGATCATTTGTGTGA
>LT642764.1:0-11064 GCA_900128585.1 Stramenopiles sp. TOSAG23-3 | reverse complement strand
CTTTCTTCTTCTTTCTTCTTCTTTCTTCTTCTTCTTCTTCTTTCTTCTTCTTTCTTCTTCTTTCTTCTTCTTTCTTCTTCTTTCTTCTTCTATAATAAAATAAAAAAATATTTCTTTCTTTCTTTGTTGCTTTTTCAACATTTTAATTTATGGTAATATAATATGTCCATGTTATAAACTTATAATATATTTTTACTTTTTTTCATTATTATTATTGCATTGTCCATCATCATTATTACCCAACTTTCATCAGGTATTTTTTTTTTGTGTTGAACGCTGTACGCTGTGTTGTTCTTTAATTATTTTTGATTTAATTATTATGATGAATGCGTTTCACAATGTCATCCAGAAAGAAGTATATTTTATATCTAACAACATAAACAGAGTATGAAGAATCAAGATCAATATTTTATGAAAGAAGGGAACCACACATTATTATATTTTATTTAATATTTTTTTATATAATAACAAGAAGAAGAAGAATATTCGTCTATTATTATTATAACAACATAGGAATACCATTGTTGTATTATAATTTTTTCTTCTTCTTCTTCTTTTTTTTTTCTATATCTTTTTTTCTTTTTTTTTTTCTATTATTATTATCTTTTCCCTTCTTCTTCTCTTCTTCTTCTTTCTTCCTTTTTTTTTCTTTTCTTCTTCTTTCTCTTCTCTCTCTCTCTGGAGGAGGAGACATGGGTGTGTTCTTTTGCATTTGGTGTATATACTATAGAAGAACGTCTATAGACAGAAAAAGAATGGGTTTTAACTAACAAGTCATCGATCATTTTTTATTCTAAAATTGGTTGAAGTTAACAAATCGAACACAAAACAATCGATACAACCCTGGAAGGAAAGATACACGTTCATATTCAACAAAGATGCCCAGTTTGCTCATACGCTTGGCGATCCAGTCGCCGCTGATCTTTATTGCCGCTGCAAAATTTGTCCCATCGATGATGTCCAATGTTAAGCAAGGGATTTCTGCAGTTGGGGGAGGGGACCTTCCCCCTGATGATGTACTTCAGAAGATTGCCTACGCTGAGTTCGGCGTTGCAGCGATCACCGTCCTGAACATCATGCCGACGCTTGGATCCTTCTTGACGGCGCTTCAGTTTGCCACCCCAATTATGTTCCTTGCACCGGCCTTCGACGTTTCCCAAGTGTCGCCATATTATGCATTTATTCTACTGTTGCACCTGGCCTGCGCGGTGATCCACTTAAACAATTCGATATCGCTGCCAAGCATCTTTCGACGTGGACTTATGGTTGCCCCAGTAGCGTACATGGGCTACATGAAATTGTACGGCGACTGGAAAGGTATCGAACGCGGGGTCCTGGCTGTCTCCCCGGACACCACGATGCCACCAGCGGACGCCCTCGCAAAGATGGCCTACGTCGAGCTCGGCGGGGCCTTGTTGGTAACCCTGGGCATATTCCCATCGCTTTTTAATAAGATTGTTGCGCTGAATTATGCCACGCCAATCATTCTGCTCGTTATGGGCGGTAACGGCGTGGAGAAAATCAAAAATGCGCCAGCATACCAACAATTCCTATTGTGCTTCCACGTTGCCATTGCGATCGCCCTGTGGGCCGACGCGACTTACCCCACCCCGAAAGCCGAAAAGAAGAAAGGAAAACAGGATTAAACTTGCCACAACGACTTGTCCCAACTTATTGCACGGAAAATGGTACATTTACTGATGGTATCTTCTTTTTAAATATTAAAATGAGGAAAAGTAAGAAGTAAGAAAATAACAGCCAATTGTTTGTTTCGAAGAGAATTATGTAAAGTTAAAACTATGTTATCATAAATATTTACAGCTCGGAATTAACTACTTAAAAATGTAAAAACAAAATACGGGCGATTATTATGCGGAAGAACTTAACTCTTATGATTTAATATTTCTACAATAAAAATAAGCATTTTCATAGACCTTTATTCGTCTGTTGCCAGGCAGTATGCGAACGCGATGCCCCAACGAGCTTTCAAAAACTTGCAAAGGCTGACAGACACTTCTCCGGGCGCCGTTAGGTCGAACGGGAAGGGTTTGTTCCTGGGAAGGCCTGTTGTCTGACTCCTCTCAACGGAACCGTCGATATATTTCATGCTGGAATGATGACATGCTGGGGTCGCGTAATCGTTGCTGTGGAATACATCACCCCCTTTCCGGATTAAAAGCTCCGGAACCCTACCTAAAAACGATGCTTCTTGTGCAAATGATGATCCAAAAGTATGCACGACAAGTTCGGTTCTGGAAAGCAAAATGAACTCTGCTACTGCCATCTGAATCCCTTCCGTAGTATCTCGGACCAAGGAACCTTCCTGCAAACGGATCCCAAAGCACACCCCGCGGGGAAAGCTGTCCATTAAGGCAGATTTAACACTTCCGTCGTTGCTTGCAACGTAGAACTTCACGTTGGGGCGAAACTCCCATACTTCCTTCATTCGAGCGTATATTTGTTCTAACGGGGCGACTTCGTCAAAAGATAGAAATGTGCCATCGTAAGCTACGGACGGCCAATCGTTTTCCTGTTTTGTTGCTCGCACATGAACGCCGACGACGACGTTACCGACGAGAGAGGAGTCCCAGACGTGGTCAACAACATTTTGTACAGCGGGCACTGGCCGAAGCGTCTGGTAGAAATGCGATTTTTTAACCAAGTACGACATGCACGGCTCTCCAAGAATCTTGAACCAGCCCTGGTGGTGCAAAACTATGGTGTGAAGCTCTGCTGCGTCCGTGTAGTATGGGGATCCCAAATTTAAAGACATGCCTTTCAGTTCGGTTGTCAAAGACCGGTTGTTTATATTGGTTATCAGACGTTCCTCGTCACCCTCAAATATGTCAAAATACATACCATTGTGGTACGCCCTCCCACTAGGCAGCGTAGGGCGGGCAAATAAATCGTCCCACGCACTTCCGCAGTCCTTAGTTTTAATCCATGCTACGTGAAGCCTGCGGCCGAGCCTGCTAGATAATTGAAGAAACGAAGCCAAAGTTCTCATTCTGTTCGCAAACCCAAAATTTTGGAGTGCAATTACCATATGTCTCCCATCGTGTTGATAAATGGACGGAACATTTCTAAAAAGATGCTTGCTTTCTTGCAATGGCATAGGATCACTCGCTGGTGACGCCGTGGGTGCAAAGATATGGCCAACAAGCAGTACATACCAAAGCGAACGCCACATTGTTCTGTGTCCCCTCCTCGTCAACTTACTGCCATGCCCTATCCATAGAAAAAGGCACGACTGAACAGCGTCTTCTCGACAATTCAAAAATAAAAGAAACCGTTTTCAATTTCATTGCCTGCATTTTCCAAATCAAATCGTTTCTTTTCGTCCACATATTTTTTATCATTACTTCTTTGTAATAAAATTATTATTAGACTGACGACTCCTCTACTATACTAATAATAATAATAAAGGTTTGTGGGGCTTGTTTTTTTGGTGGGGGGCGACGACTACTATATTATCAATCATTATAATACCTCCTCCTTGGTAATATTATTATTAATAGTACACAACAACGAGAGAGAGAGAAAGAGAAGGAGAAGAAGAAGACAAAAAAAACAACACTCCTCCTCAGCAGTCAGCACTCAGCAGTTTCTTAATAATTTTTTAATTTAAATATATAAAAGCAAGTTTTTTAAAGTACAAAAACAGAACGTAGTTTTATTCTATTTGTTCCTATTTAATTAATTGAATGCTTACTATTAATATATATTATATATGAAATATATTTACTATTCAATGTAGTATATTCTTATTATATGATATAAATACAAACTATATTTCTTCCTTCTCTTCCTCCTTCCTCCTTCCTCCCCGACGCCGACGCCGACGCACACCACCCTTCTTTTTTAAAATATTATTATTATTATTATCATCACGGCGGAGCACGCCGGGCAGCGAGCAGCGAGAGAAGACGATCCGGGCACAATCGTCGTCTCGGCCAAGGAAAACTATAAACCACAAAGGGGAAACCATGAAAGAAGGGGAATGAAATTAAAAGGAAAGTTGTTCACTATTCCTCTACGTTCTGCGGAGGAAAGCCGCCGAAACGAGTGGGTGTAATAGAAAGTTATGGCGTCAAACAATAGTAGCGAGACAGCGCTGCTGGAGAACGCCGCGTCGCAACACCATGCCGTCCCGTTGGAGTGTATTTTCTATGCAGAGTTCGACAACGAGCTTGGCCCAGTCATTCTGTACCAGGCCCCGTTGAATTTTCCGGCAAAAGAGATACTGTCAAAGACAAGTGACTATGTTATCTGTCCAACACAGCTGTGTGGGCACATTGTTGCATTATCGGTAGGAGGCAAAAAGATTGTAGGCTACCCTTTATCAATCGAGGGCGCAAAGTATGGACGCAATAAGTTTTCGTTTAACTTTTGTTTCGTATTTCGTCGGGATACGGACGCGAGGCCGTGGTATCCACTGGTTAGAAAAATAGCCACCACCGTTTTTGCAATGGAAACCGAGAGCGAATTTTTATTTAATAGGGAGTCGAAGAATCGTCTGCAGGAGATACTGACAAATACTAGAAACAAGTTAAATTTGGAAGCGCGCTGCGTACTGCCGTTGGACGACGCGAACATTTTGAGCTTAAAATTATTTCACATACTGCCCGAGCCACCACAATTGAGGGACCACGACGTGCCAGTGCGGGTGCGAGAATTGAATCATGTTCAGACTGCGGACTGGGATCTGGCAATGTTGCAAATCCTACCGTATGTTGATGGTGTTCGGTATGTAAAGAAAATCGGGTTAGATGCGGGGGTGGAGGTGGACTTGGTAAAGCAGTGCATTCGACAACTCTTGTACTTTAGTTGCGTCGCCCTCGTTGACATTTTTCAGTACAGCAACATGTACACCACCGGCCCACGAGTGAACGAGCTACTGGATAACAAAGATTTTGCCCGCCAGTGCGTAAAGTACGTAACGAAGCGTTCAAAGTCTCCGCCACCGGTAACAAAAGTATTTTCCCTTTACTGTTCAATGGACCCGTCTTCGCGTCTGGCTGACTTTTGTTTGACGCATGACACCAACGCATTGCACATAGACGATCGCCGCTTCATAACGTTCGGCTTGATTCATGGTTTCATTTGCCGCGTTCACGAGTATCCTATTTATACTGCTGGAAACCCCAGCACGATGGTAGCTCGTGTCAGCGGCAGCAGCACCACCAGCAACGATGATGTTATCGAGCACCTTATTAAGCTTGCAGACGGATCTCACAGTATGGATGAAATTTGCGTGGCCCTTATGCGAAGTCGCGCAGAGTTGAATATTCTTCTGAAGTCCCAGCAGTTTATTTTGCTCGATAAAACTGTAGGCGTGCCCGTTGAAAACCCGAAGGGGTACGTCGTTCAGAAGTAAAGGGACCAGCGAAATGTACAGCTACACGATGGTTCACCCCGAATATGTTAAGAAAAATGAACGTTGTTCTTCTAATTTTGTTTACAATTTTTAAATTAATACAAATGTCTTCATTGCCAATTCCAGGCCATGCTCGCCTCGCTTGTGTCTCGTGCTACTTGTTTTGATGCAAGTCGCGCGGGGGTTCACGGCACTGATCGTTTTTTGCTCTTTATGCGCTGGAATTTGCTGAATCGTCGCCGGTTGTTTCGTCCCTTTAAACCTCGTTCGTGACGCACCACAGTGCTGCCACTTTCTTGATTTTTCACTCCCGATGCCAAACGGTGGTTTGAGTTTAAGCTGGCCTCCTTCATATTTTCTATCCCGAGCGCGCCTTGTGCTGACTGCGCGGCTTTCTCCATCTTGCTAAGTTTCTTTCGATCTTTAGCAATAGCTGCTTCAAGTTTGGCATTCATAGTCTTTGCTGCCTTGTGCTCTGCTTTTTTCGCTTCGTAGATTTTCACTTCAGTCAAGTAACGCTTTTTTAAGTTTTCGAAATCAAGAGTCTCACCTGTAAGCACCTTTCCATCTTCACTGGCAGGATTGGAACGGAGGTATTCGATCAGTTCTTTGTGAACGTCTGTGTCGAACATGCGCTGCAGCGAATCGTAGTTCTGGATTGAGCGCGTGTAAAATTCTTCTGCCATCATTGTTGACTGTTCGTAAACCCTCAAAAAATTCTCGCGCTGGTTGTCCAACTTGTCTGTCTCTATTTTCAGGAAGTGCTGAGCACGCGTAGAAATTTCATCCTTCGTTAGTTGGCTGAATGTTATATTTTCGCCGAGAAAAAGAGATATCAGTAAGGTGAAATCAAAATTCAAATCAAGTCCTCGTAACTTGATTTCATTAAAGATATGACCAATGTCCGATAGGATTACAAGTTCTGTGTCGGAGGCATGTTTTTTATTAACACGGGTGACTGCGAGCAGCGATTCAATTTGCTCGCTCAGTTTTGCCGTAGCCTCGTCGATCTGCTTCTGCAGCCGCTCGTCCTTTTCCTTGGCTTTCTTGATGTCCCTATCAAGCCTTACGTTTTCTTTCGAATTCGTTTCGTGGCCGATTTTTGCATGGTTGAGTTTTGCTTCTTCCAATTTCATTTTTTCAGAAGCTAATCGGTTATCATCTTCCAGTTTTGCAATTTCTTGTTTTTGATCCTCTAAAGCTTTCTCGTGGTCTTGCGTCTCTTTGGCAATCAACCCTTCTATCTCCAAAATCTTTTTGTCCAGAGACTTGGCCTCCTCGGCAACTTCTTGCTTCCTGTTCAATATCTGTTTGTCAAGTTCAGCAATTTCTTTTGCGAGTGCTGCTTTTCCAAATTCAATACGCATAGATTCTTTTTCCATGCCATGAAGGTCGTCTTCTAAAACGGCAATCTGGCGGGAAAGCTCTGTGCATGTGTCTTCATTTGCAGCTTTTCGCCGCTTCATTTCTTCAATTGCTTGCTCTCTCTCTTCCACGGCTTTCAATTTTTCTTTCGCGGTTCGAACTTGGGTCTCCAAATTGCACATACTAGCAAATTCGACTTTAAACGTCTCCTGCAGTTGTTTTGCCGTTTTGAGTTTCTGCGTGAGTGCAACGCAGTCTTGAAGGTTCTTGTTCATTACCTCGCAGTTTGTCCGATGGACGCTTTTCACTTGGTCAAACGTCTCCTCTACATTGGGGCACTGGCCATTGAGTGTAATGCTTAGCGAATTCAACAGGTTCCTGACCCTTCCTTCTGCTTTGGCAGTGTCGCTCTCGCATTTATAAATGCCGTCACATGTCACTGCCAATTTACGTTTATTTTCTTCAATTTCCCTACCCTGCTCTTCGATATCGTTGGTTATTTTCCCTACTGCAGATTGCACAGATACGTTTCTGACGGCGTTGACGTAGTTTGCCATGTCTGGGTGATGCGATTTAAGGTTTGAAGGTCGAGCGGTACGTAACGTTTCGTTAGAGATGGACGTTTGCTTTTTGCGCTAAAATAGTAAATAAATAGTTTCACGGTTGATTGAAAGTGTTGCGTTTAAAATCAATGTTTTATCAATTTTATGTTTTCTACATTGTTATGAAATATATTTTTGGATCGCTTTTGAAAGATGAGTTCAGATATAGACAATTTAACATTTGTATACCCTCTTTTCTTCTTCTTCTTTCTTCTTCTTCCACATACAATAACACATACCCACAACACCATCATCATCATCTTCTCGACAACATACCCAAGTAATAACAAATATTATTCCTTATTTACTTGGTACTGTACCTACTATACTTCCTATACTTCTTCTTCTTTTTTTTTGATTGACAATGATATGAACCTCTTATAGGAGGTAATATATATAATAGTATGATGATAGTATGATGGATGGATTGATTTGATAATTATAGTTTAAATGCTATTTCTATGTAATAATAATATTATAACAACATAGTCGTCTAAATATTTTTGTTCTTCTTGAAAATTTCTTCTTTTTCAATCAATCATCAAGAATCAAAAAAAAAAGAGAGAGAGAAGAAGAAAAAAGAAGAAATAAAAAAGAAGAAGAAATGTTTGTTCATTTTCCACCAATGATTCTTCTTTTTTTATTAACCTGATACCTGATACACGGTAGGTAAAAAATATATACAACGACGGAGGAGGAGGGGTAGTATTATATATAATAATAAATGAATGAATCAATATAAATAAAACAAGTGTGTGTGTGTATGAATAAATGAGTGAATCCATATATCAAGAAACAAATGTTTAATTTTTATCTTAACCTTCCAACATTTGTGAAATTATATAGAGTAAAGGAAACTATTAAACGTGGTTGTTGATAGTTTGGTTGAAATAACAGCAGTGTTTTTAAACGATGCAATGGTATGGAACGGTCTTTTTTAGTTGTTCGTTCTTACTTGGATTACTGACCATTATCAAAGGTGACCAGGAGGGAGTTCAATATTTGCGGACGCGTTTCTTTCCTGGTGAGACCGAATATCTATCTCAGGTACAATGGCCCAGAAAGCTTGATCCGATCGTTTGTCCGAAAAAAATAGATAACCTTGATTTTTCTCTAAGCTTTGGCGTGTTGACCATAAGGTATCGTCGGGCACATATCGAAACGGCTAGCCAGAAGGAATGGTCCGACAATTTATTGCGAGATATGACATGGGCACAAAGGATTCAAGATTCAAAATATCCGTTCGAGAACGAAAATCGTTTGCGGTTATTTACCGATGAAGACTTTGGCGTTGTTATTCAATCGCTAGAAGATCCCAATATAAGTACGGCCGAAATAAACGTCGTGCTTCATCCCCCAGAGACTTCCCCCGGACTTGATATTATTGTTCTGCAATCGGCGGGAGCCTTGGATTGGGAAGAGTTTGTTCTTGACTTTTCGAGAGATACTGGAGAGGAGGAAGTTGAGAATGAAAGAAAGGTTTTAAACGCCATAAGGCGGGAAATCTTCAATTCGCCGGCTTCACTTCCTTCCGTCATTTTTATAGCATTAGAAGGTACTAGTCGCCCAATGATGAAAGAATATGGGTCCGATTTGGAACTTTTTTTAAGGTCTATGAGAGAAGGTGGCTCCCATAATTCATCGCATCGAGCATTCATTATGGAAGGGTATCATTCGGCAACGTTCGGAACCACCGTCCATAATCTAACCCCTCTTTTCACGGGACTCCCCGTTGCCAATCCGATGGGGGATGCCCTCGAGGAGAGCTTACAAAAAGTTTGCACCGATCGGGTGCTGTCCGCGACAAGAGAAAAGTTTTACTGGAGCATATACAGTGAAGTTGGATACAGGACTTTCAGTGGCATGACAGGGGAGCATTACTGGGGGTGTTGGGGTGGGAAAAAGCCAAATTATTCTTGCCGAGACTGGAACAAAGAAGAAAACAGGTTTCTTGCCAATATGAAGAAGGCTGCCGCCAACAAGTCAAAAGAATTCCCGATTTTCATAGAAAGCGAGCTATGCAAGATGGTAGGAGGTTTATGGCAGGGTGCCAGTGCGCGGTTGAAGGGGTGCGGTGACTGCTATTGTTGTTCCCACATCGGGTTATGGAATGCAAAACCAAAGCTGTGGCGATGCGCAGAGCATGAAATGGCAAGGGGCGAGGATCAAAGCAAGGACCAGCTTGCAAAAAACTGCCATGATATCGGCGGGGTAATCCCAGACGAGGACAACAAGATGGATTTTCATGGGTGTTCATGCTCCTGCTGCAGAAAGACGGGCGAGTATTTTGGGGAGCGTGGTGTGTTTACCTTCAACGAAGCAAGCTCTATTTCGAAAGGGTTGGGGGGGTCCCTAAATGTTGCAAAGCACTGGAATAAGACTGCGCAGTGCGCTGGCAGTCGTTTGCTGCATGAAGCGTACATGGATGAGTTACTCCGGTCGATCGATAGAAAAGTAGCACCGCTATTTTCATATATCCACCTGCATGAACCACACGACCATCGGGAGTACCTCTCAGTAGTGGCAGAATCACTCCCACGATACATTGATAGAATTATGGAGACAGAGCCAAATTCCATTATAATACTTGCTGGCGATCACGGCCCTCCGGCTGCCTTTGACCAACGCATGCCATTTTTGTCCATCCTTATGCCCAATAAATTACTGAACCACCCAAACGCGAAGACACACAACATTTCAGAAAACCTTCGTGCTAACGAACAGCGTTTAGTTACCCCATTTGATATTTATTTAACGTTTGGTCATATTCTATCCCTGTTTGGAAATGGGTCCAAAGTGAACGCTTGCTTCGGTGAAGCGCAGGCATCATATCCTGAGGCCATGCTACGAGTTGTCGATGGAACAGATCCTTTTCAGGGATATTTGTACAACACGGAGGATCATCAGGCTCGCAGTCTGTTCCAGAGTATCCCTGCAAATCGGTCATGCAACATGGCAGGCATTGAAGACTTTCATTGCGGAGAAGGCAACTGGATATCCCAGCTTGGTAGCAGTAAAACCACCGGCTTGTCAGATCTGCCCAATCGAAGCCTTGGAATAATCAACAGTTTCCTGAGATCAAAAGCAGTAGAATTTGAAAATTATCCTTGCAAAATTCTCAAGCTAGGGAAAGTTCTCTCATTAGATTTGAAAGACGAATTCCCGTTATCAGAGCCATCAAAAAAACATTTGCGTTATGTTCGCACAGTGTTCAGTACACTTGATGAAGGCCTAGGGTCCGTGGTATATTACATGATGTTTTCGTACAATGTAATATCCCCGATGAAGAATTTTCGAGTTCTATACGTAACCCAAAAGACCATGTACAACAGGTACGGTAAGTGTCGCCACACAAGTACTGCGGGACTGTTTTGTGTCTGCAATGCATCCGACACTCCAGCGATATAAAATTATTACATTTTTTAAATATGTCCCATCTCCTGTTATGGATGTGCAAAATTGTGTATAGATAATATCTATTTTTTTTAAAACGAAAATCGACTCTGTTGTTTAAAAAAAAACAAATTATATATAATGTTATCTCTGAGTGAGATATCGGATGAGGACGTTAATGGACAAATTGAATCAAATCGTTCATTGGAAAATACATCATCCCTAGTAATAAGCTCTATTATTATATTATCAGGAAAAGGATCCACCTGTCTAGCAGAGACACATTCGACAAGATTCTGATACCGATTAATGTGGAGTCCACCCACT
>LT642763.1:0-11075 GCA_900128585.1 Stramenopiles sp. TOSAG23-3 | reverse complement strand
TGACAAGGGTATATCGATTAGTAAGACCAAAAGAGCAAAGATAAGTTCGCAGTTCATGAAGGAATGTAAACCTAGAATGTCTAAATCTAGATTTAAGTTCGCAGTACATTAATTTTAATTACTTAATAACAGCCAATTTTCTTGTTTAATGCATATTTTGCTTTTAAACATTTACGCGCAGGGCTTTTTTATTTGATTTACTCTGCGACTATTCCGAAGTTTAAAAAGTGGATTTACGACAGTCTGTTCTTCACGTCCTTGGGTTTTTGCTAGTTCGAGAAGGGTTGTAGATTCTCGTCTGACGGAGCCCGCGCTGTGAACTCGTGAAACTCGTACCGGCGAAGCATCTTTAAACGACGACTCTATCAATACCGATTTTGACCGTATTATATGGCTTTTTTTCCGACCACGACTATGGTTGAGACCGGGTGCCACTACCCTATGTGCCGCTTGCGATAAACGGAAACCCCGCTCTTCCATCAAAATGTGTTCCAAATCTTCAAAATAAGCGTATGAAAGTCGCGACGACGCGTTGCGAAGGACTTCCGAGTATATCTGTGTCATAAATGCTATCGTCAAGTTCATCAACACGACGACCATCAGGATGACGTATATTATTAGCATGATCCTTTCGATCAACATGTCAGCTTCATTGCCCGCGTACACTATGGATTCCATCGAGTAATCACCGGCCATTCCACTGAACGACTCCAAAATCAATTTATCAAACGACGATACACCTCGCTCGGTGTTAAACGAAACATGAGCCATTGTTACGTATGACGCAATTATCACCCCTATTAAAATAAAATAATACCGTAATCTTACCCCGATGTTCCAAACGATAATTACCAGTAAAGTAATATTTGGCATCATGCGCAAGTGAGTCAACAGCTCCAATACTGTTAGAAAGATGCCCAAGCCGTAAGCTGGGGTGGAATACATCTGCAGTCGGTTGAGTCTATGTACTGCTCGTAGATACGTGTCTGTGTCCAATCCAGGTGTCATTGCAACACTCATGACAATTGCATACTCCATGTGCAGATAAATTATGCCCATGTACAGTGCGCTGATAAAAACATGGTATATTGTCAAATCAAAACAACAATTTCCGTATCCACCTTTTCTGGACACGCTCGACCATTCGATGGAACGAATGGATTTCCAAAGGCCCAAGCGAAATTTCGACGTCGGGGAAGGAAGCAACTTTACATCGTAGTTGTCAAACTCCTCTGCGTTAACAGATCGTACAAGAATCCATTTGCAGTATACCTTCTCGCTGCGTCTATGTGCAGCGTCAGTTTGCCTGTTCAACGAAAATTCAGTGAGGGAACCGTTTCCCCAAACAATGACAAGGAAGTATTGCACGGTCTTTACGGTTTTAAACTTTTGGGAAAGAAACGGTAAACGATTTTTTGTGTGTTTTGCCCAGTTGATGCGGTTGATAGTGTAGAGAACTATTCGAAATGCAAAGCAGCAGTACAATAGTATTTGCAAAATGAACAACATTCTACTGTTGCCATCTGTTCCCAAGTTTAGTACGTACGTTCGAAACCTGTAGTATGGGACAAATTGCCCCGACACGCTATTTTCTGCCACGAACACGCAATCACTGAGCGCAGTTATACTTGGGTTACCCACTAGAAGAATCAAAGCCATTGACCTCAAGTTTCTGCTTTTCAAAACTGGGCTTTTTGCCAGAGCGTCGAATATAAGGTGCCGCTCAGTCTTATTGGAGGGCAAGGAGATGGTGTATCCGTAATCGTCATCACTGAACGGGATTATGTTTGTGATGTCATACGAGTACAACCCGCCCTTTTTGGAACCGGCGACAACCGCGGGGTCTGCCTTAAGCTCAGAAACCAAGCTGACATTATGAAACCCCAGGTCGATACGGTCGTCTTTGTACGGCGCTATGGACGGCAGATTGTTCATACAAACATCCGCACTTGACATATAGCTTTCGGCCACCCCCATTTTGAAAAAGTCTACAACATTATCTGAACATCTCATTCCCTTTGAAAATCGGAACACTAGGCGAGGATTATTTATGTGGTAGGCGGTTCCAGCACGCAGCGTCTCCTCCGTTAGGTCAACGTTTGTCGCGTTCGAAGGGTTGTTTGGGTCGAGCGTCGTTACATCGCTGTCGAACATCGCAGGCTTGGCAACTTGGTCAAGCCACTCGAGCCAGTCCACCGGCTTTTCCACGTCCATGTAGGCCTCGTTGTTGTTTTTGTTATACTCCTCTAGGAGAAAACTGGTTTGAATGCTGCTCTCAAACGCGCTAACGTCATAGCGCAAAAAGTTCAACCTCAAACTTGCAACAAAAAAGAACAGCAGCCCAAAGATTAAAAACAGTATCAGGTTTATCAGGCTTTTCCCCAAAAGTTTCCGTTGCCACTTAGATTTGATCGAAATGAAAGTTCTCGGCTCTTGAAAAATTTCACTGTCGTAGCCTAACTCCAAGGGGTGATCGTATATATGGTCTAATAATTTTCTGTTCTTGCGCAGCCAATTTTTTTGCAGCTCAATCGGAAACGCCGGTTTTCCAAATTCATCTTGTCTCATCAGCTCTTCAACTTGTTGATCAAAGCTATGCTGATTTAACAGTGTCTGGACTATATTATTTTGAATCATGTACATGTTGTCCAGCACATGAGTTAGAATAATGAGCCTGTCTTCGTCCGTAAGTGCTTCTAGAAAGCAGTCCAAATCCAACGAGGCCACATTAAAAACTTTCTTGTCGCTCTTCCTAATTACGGATCGTCCTTCTCCATCTCGATACTGCGACAAGTACGTGTCGACGGGACATCGCAATCTCACCACATAATCGTCGACTAAAGCGACGACAAACAATTTTTTGTTCAAGTAGTAGTCTGTCCCTGAAATTTCGTCAATTACTATCAACTCATTCTGTTTCAGACCGTGCGGTTTATTGGTCTCAACAACTGTCCCATAACCTTGTTGAGATTCCACATTGGCGATCTGAACCTTTGAAAACTTCTTGGACTCGGCTAGATCGAAGTGCTTGGGTTCGCGTTGATACGCTGCCAGGAGTGAGACGTAAGGCGACGTTATGATCACCCCGCCGTCGACGTAGACATCGTCGTTATCTGGCAGGACTTCTTTCGAGTAGCAAATTGTTATGCAATGCCTGGTGCAATTGCACACGACGTATTCGCCATCTTCGAGGTCAGAGGTACGTTTGGCACCTGCCAAGTAGATCAAATCGCCACTTTTCAAGTGATGATTTTGCAAAAAAATCCTGGTAGGCACGGAGTTAGTAATTCCTACATACGAGTCTTGGAAATGGAAGCGACAAACCTCGTGTTTGTACGAATCGTCTAACTTCTTCAAAAATGCTCGGTTTACTACTTTGGTGTCCATGAAATCAATCATTTCCACTGCCCTGCTAAGGTAATAGTCTGCCCAAATACCCTTCAGGCAGTATACCGGGGCAGATGAAAGGACTGATCCGTCCTGTTTATGAGCTTTCGTATGATTTTGAATTAAATCTAAGTGTTGTACGTCTGCATTGGCAAGGTACGCCATCGCCAAGTGCAGCGGGGTCTGCCCAAGAAGATTATCCGCCCTAGCAGACGCCCCATGGTCCAAAAGCAACCGTACTATATGGACATTTGGAGTCGCTGCTATTTGCCCACACGCTAGATGCAGCGGAGTGTTGCCGCCCGCGTCTTTCGAATCAACTATTGCCCCACTCTCCATCAAATATCGTGCACACAGATAATGGCCCGAATGGCATGCCAAGTGCAGCGGTGTGCGGTTGTGATGGTAGACTGCTTTCCAATTGACGTCTGCCCCACACTGAATGACTTTCTTTACCAGGTCGACCCACCTGTCTGGACTGTCGTGCTGCATGAGGGCCAAAAGTAGCAATTTATCCAAAAGGCTTTGTCTAATATGCCCATACTTTACGCCGTGAGTAAGCTTCACTTGTTTCGAAGTTTCTACCTTCTTAGCACGGTACGCTTTGCCCGCGATTGTCGCCATTATAACTGTATCAGACAAAGTCATGATTGGGGCCCTCTCACTGAACAGGGTTTCGAACTTCTTCCTTGCCACCTGGAAAGCAGCTTTTCGTGAAAGCGTGCTTCGTACAAAATTTTCTGACACACTAGGGTCACCATGAACAGCGCTGTGACGCTTCTGCCGCTCGCCAGATTGCTTGTCGCCGCCCGACCATAGCCCACTAAACCCTTCACCGCTTTCGGACAAAGAGGAAAAAAGTTTCCTCCGGTCCCATTGTTGGCTAGAGAATACTTTCACTACCTCTTTCCCCGAGGCCTCTTTTTCTTGACTTTTCATGGCCCTGCACTCGGAAGAAGAAACGCGTACAAATCTTAAGTACTGACACTTTCGCTTTGGCAATACTGCATAAATTTACCGACTCTTTCGCTATAGAAATCCAAGTTTTGCTTCAAATGCATACAATGGACGTTTCTCCAATGGGACATGGGACAATAATTAAACAGAAAAGACACTGCTAATAAGAGCTGAGGAGAAGAGGAGTTCGTTGGTTAGTGGTATTATTATATTATAATTAAGAGCTGAGGAGAAGAGGAGTTCGTTGGTTAGTGACGAGGTAATTAAATAATAGGAGGTAATACCAGCAGGTCTTTGTTCCATTTTTTATTAGACGAGTACTCGTACCAAGGTAGGTATTATATTAATTGTATACCGGTAGTTTGTATTTGGAATATGCAACGCTTCGATTCGACCTTCCAGACCTTGTACAGAAGAGGCTGTACGGTATTATACCTGTACCATTAGAGAGCAGGTAGGAAAAGAACATCTTCGTCTATTGTAATGACAATAGAATAATAATAAAAAAGAACAATCCAACCCATGAACTGCAGCTATTCAATGTACATTATATCTTCGTTTTTTATTAGTAGTCTCTATTAAAATATTAATTAGACTACGAATTAATATAACATTATATTAAACAGCACTAAAAAAAGAACAATGGTTGTACGACGAGTCTTGTTTTTTTAAAAATAGAACGACTAAGTTTTTTAAAATTTCTTTACCTCCAAAAAAGAAAGCAATATATTAAATAAAACACTTCGTATTGACTCCTCATAACATTTTTTATTATTAATAATAACATCCAAATACAATACAAAAATTCGATTACGAATTTCGCCGCCCAACTTCCCAAAACAAAATGAAAAAATTTACCAACAAAAAATAATTAAAACTCGACATTATTCGACATCCTTCCTCCTTTCATAACTAATTATTATATTTTATTTTTAAAAGTATCCGTACTTATTAGTCTAGTTATTATTAGCCTATATTAAAAAATCAAAAAAAAAAAGAAAGTTCTTCCTCTTCTCTTCTTCTCTTTCTTCTCTTCTTCTCTTCTTCTCTTCTTCTCTTCTTCTCTTCTTCTCTTCTTCTCTTCTCTCTCTTCTTCTCTTCTTCTTACGACTAATATGCGTGCGTGGGTTGATTTCAAATACTACGGGGGAAACAACATTCAAATGAAAAGGTTAGCAAGTAATTAATTGGAACAAGGTGCGGAATTGCAACAGGGAGAAAGTTACGACGTAACTATCCAGTTTGAAGCGCAACTTTTGACGAACGAAATTAAAGAATTGGATGGATTATTTAACGAACGACTTACGGAGCTTGGTCCTGAGTGGCGAAGTGAACGAGCACCAGGCTCGCGCTATGATGAACAGTAGAGTTGATCGTGGGACGCGCAGAAAATCGAAAAAGCCGAGCAAGAAAAAGCAGTGGACTCCAGATTTGCCGGAGCAGGCTCTTTGCGTGTCTGCAGTAGGAGTAGGCACGGGAGAAGTGGGACAGCTGCCCGATGACATTTACGCCATCCTGCTCTCGTTCTGTAACGTTAAAAGTCTTGTCTTGCTTGGAAGTACTTGTAAATTTCTTTCCTCCCTCGCGCTGAATGATGCCCTGTGGGAACGCCTCTACCTCCAACGGTGGAAGCGACCGAAGCCCCCGGCACCCGGTGCAAACTGCCCGAGGCACCATTTGTCATTTTACCAACTTTATGCTCGTCGAATAATCTTGAGTGCGATTCGGGGCCATATGGGGACCCTGGAGTTGATAAACGAGGAGCCACCCACGGAAAGCAAGGGGGCTGAGCCCGGCGGGAAGCCTGCTTCACGGGCTGGACAAAACAAAGGAAAATTATCAAATGCACACGCCCTCGTAGCGGTTCGTCACGTGGGGGACAATCATATAGTTTCTGCGGGTGTAGATGGACTGATAAAAAGTTGGGACCTAACGAGTGTAAAGTGTGTCATGTCTCTGGACTCGAAGGATGCGTTTGTCTACCAAGACAAACAAATTGGTTTTGAAAAGCGAATAGGATCATTGGGCCATGCCTGGAAAAACAAATTGATAAATTTCAAAATTGGGAGCAAAGCTGCATCCCCCAAGGCGCCAGAAAAGAGCAGACCAACGGCGCCCGGCCCGAGCCCGGAGCAAAAGCTTCGCAGAAATTCAGGAGATGGGAAGGATACGGTTGCTTGGTCAAGCAGGGACGAAGAAGTTGAAATCGACATCTGGGGCGATTCCGTCTCTACCACAGCGGGTGCTAGCGAGGAATTGGGCAGGAAAGATTTAGGCCTGAAGAGCCCAAAAACTCCCAAACGGGAACTGGGCACCCCATCGTCTACACCAATTAAGATACCCTCTCCCCAGGAGGAGCAAAGGTCATATTCCAACCCCGTGCCTTCCCCGGTCAACGAGATCAAGGGGTTTAACGAGAACATGGCTTTGTTGGAATCTGACACAGATACAGAAGATGGTAATTCCAGCGAGAGTTCGATGGGCAGTAGTTTAGATTCAGGCGGGGTGGGTTTTACTGTGGGAAGCTTTGGTTCGTCCCCCGGCGGCCTGTCAGGATTTCTGACAAGTTCGCAAGACTGTGGTGGAAGCAATAACTTCGCGGGCATGAGCACCAAAAAACGGGCCAGGGAACTGAAGAAACAAGAGAAAAGAAACAAGAAACTTGCGCGGAAGCAAAGCGCGAAAGAAAAAATGAAAGCCAAAGAACGGATCAAGCTTGAGCGACAACAGAAAAGCAAAGAAGCAATGAAGAAACGGGAGGCAGCGGCATCCTCGAAAAAAATGTCAGGCTTGGCGCGGGTGATAAGTGACAAGCCCCCCTTTACCCGTTCACCCGGATCGGTCGATTCTTACTCGATCAAATCTATAATGCCAAGCTCTATCTTGCGCGGAAAGAACCACAAATGCCGCCCAGAAAGCAAAATCCCTCACAAAGGGCTTTCGCTTCTAGGAAGCAGTCCCATAGAGTGCTCTATGCTGAAGCATTCGAAGCCTGCCGTGTTGACGAGGGCCATGTCATCCCCATCACCCGCAAGCTCCCCACCCCTGAGCCCCTCTTCGCTCGCTCATCGACCCGACGGTGGCATGCTGATTCGTTCGATTTCCATGGATTCTCTGGTTCTAGGGGGGCAATCCCCTACGGCTGGAAAGCGGAAGAAAAAGGGCGGCAGGAAGAAACGAAAGCATCGAAATGCATGGCAGCAATCCAGGGAAGACCGGGCTAGAAAGTCTCGGGAAGAAATGGAAGAGAGGTTGTCAAAACAGTCCCAGGGTAGTAACAGTAGCGGAAGTGAAGCGGGAAATAGCGACCACGAGTCTCAAGCAAATGCTAGCGATGGAACGGTGGGGGTGAAGTGCCCAATAATGTTTGTTTCGAGGGAGCGACTGTCGAAGGCTGAAAATGGAAACAAAATACTGCCCCGAATTGTTGCTGTATTCCAAAACAGCCAGGTAGTCACGTTTACAGCACCCGTGAAGAGTTACTCGTCGTCACGGGGAGCCAATGAGGACGATGGGACCGAGAAGGAGGCGGTCCAACCTGTCGCGAATAAAAACGAAATGATGAACACTATAGTGATGCCCCGCGTGCTAAGCCGGCCCAGGTGGGTTCGGGCGGAGCATTGGGTCATTCAGTGCGTTGCACTCACGTTTGATGGACGAATTGTACTTGGTCACTCGGGGGATGGGCAAGTTGGCACTGCATCACTGTCAATTTGGGACGGGAAGTCTGGGAAACAGTTGCACACTCTTTATGGGTTAAAAGGGGCACCATCCTGCCTAGCAGCGGTGGATTGCCAAATAACTTCGAACACGTACTCGTATGTCTTTTGTGGTGATTCCGTAGGCGACGTGACTTTATGGAACACCTCTGAGGGAAACATGGTTTGCGCACTGCCCGCCCCAGTAAAGTCAGAAACGAAACAGGCCGGAAACAAGGGGCGGATTGTTGTCTCCATGAAAGCCACTGTTGCTCGGGTCACGAACAGCTTCGTGACGACGGTCATCGCCGGATTTATGGACGGGCGCGTAGTAGTGTGGCACGCAGACAGTAGTGAAGGCAACCCGGACGTTTCCGTTCACGTACGTGGCAGTTTTGCGTACGGATCCCTGTCCGCGGTACGTGCAATTGCTGCTGCTTCATGGCAAAGGCCATATGTGAGAATGATTGCCTTTGGAAGAGATGATAGCACCATCCAGCTGTGGGAACTGCCTTTGCTCCCACAATCAAATGCACTAGAACTTCAGGACGCCCCTGCTTCAAAACAGAGCAGCGGCTGGAAAAAAGTACTGAAAGGGCACGAAGGGGCCATAACGGCTTTGAAAATAGACTTAACAAAAGTGACCAGTGCAAGCATGGATGGTACCGTAAAGTTGTGGGAAGTTGTGGGCAAACACGCAGGTAGATGTTTACGAACTTTGCGCCACCCTGGTTCTACGCAAGCGCGGGTAATACCAGCGTTGTCGTTGTCAGTGGGATCTTTGGGCGTGACCGTCGGTTACTTGGACGGGTCGTTGCATGTATTTGGTTTCGGAAAAAAAGCAAAACATATTCTTGTGGAAGCAAAAGCAGAATCCAGCTCCAATGGACAGCTGAGCTACACGAATCGGAAAGGCGGAGTCTCACCCCGAAGAAGTGCCAACGCTAGCAAGAAGTATGCAAGTGGAGGCAAGCGTAGGAGCTTACGAGATTTGCAAGCCAAATGCCGAAACCTTGAGGTTTTGAACAAGCAGTTGGGACATTGCTTTGAGTTTGACGACGAGGAGCTGTAAAGGCTAAGTTACGCACACATGTGTACACATGTCAATTAATCGTAATTTAAAGAAAATATTATTTTTAATAAATAGACTAAGAAAATTGGAGATCATCCCCTCGCTGATTGACAACCAACAACGAAACAAAATTTCTGAATCAAGTTAGGATTAGGGTATGAGGAAGCTAAATTTAATTAAAAGTTATTTATTTTTACCTGGTGGTACTTCGTAAATTTAGTTTTTTCTGAACGTCATAATGGGTAGATACGACTCGTGAATGTTTCCTACTCAGGCCCTACTGTCAGCTGTGGATTCGCCGATGTCATTAAGCGATAAATTCTTCCAGAAAGAGCGCCATGACGAACCCTTCCCCCCATTTTGTTTGCAAGTAAATTGAGCTTGTCCTCTTCTTCCAGTCGCAGGTCGTTGTACTTGTCATACAGGCTGTTGATGGTAGGATAATGGCGACAAAGTGCAACTGCTTTTGCCGGCCCGACGCCTGGAACTTGCATTAGCATTCTGCACCAAGCTTTTTTGTGGTCTCCATGCTCCTCTTCACTGTAATCTAGCGGACAGTTCGCTTTGGGAACGACGTTTAAGCTGTGCGTTTCCTTTATGTAGGCCTTTTCGGCAAAGTAACGGGTCATTGACTTGATTTGGTTTGCCATCGCTTCGTCTGAATTGAAGAAAATAACTTCGCAATCCCTGTGAACTAGGAGATGATTAATGTTTTGCTTTATCTCTGCCTCAGAAAACGAATCGATTCCGCCCCTTTTCTTTTTTCGTTTCCCTCTTGGCTGTTCCAGCTGCTTCTCAAGGAGCGTTTTGCTCCAGTCGGTGACGAACAGCAAAAAGCGTGGCCTTTTATGGAGCTCGTTTGCTCCGAAAGACACATTGGCCATTCGCTCCTCATGATATGCGTCCCGCCATGATTTCTGGAAATCCTCTACTTTGGTAATGGTGTGGGCCAGTCCACCCGGATGGTAGTTTTTATCCTTCTTATCTATTAACATGCGCTGGTAAAAATCTTGCCCGCTTAATATTAATACGGTCCAAGGCCACACGCGCCGAGCGTGGGGGGTCTTGTGCACCCACCAAATTGAATTTGGTACTATGTGTGCTCCCGACTGTACAGTGAAGGGCAGGTGCCCGTGTTTTGCCTGAGCCCCGCCCGTGTCATCCCGTTGTACAGTCTCTTCGATCAGCTCCCCGATTTCTGTATTCGCCAATGATGTCTCTACAAAGAGTTCTATCTCTTTGTACTTATAAAAACCATTTAAACGTTTTGTGTCATCAGCCCCCGCTTTCCTGTAGTTCTTTGCAGTTTGCGCTGCACTTTTTTTCTGCTGGTTGCTCTTTCGTGACCGGTGGCGTACAGGCAGTTCCTGTAGCGGTTTTGATGTATACGAACTACTGGCCATTGCACTGCCTTCATTAACACCATGTTGACTTGAGGTCGAACTTGAGCTGTCACTTCTAGATAATTTGGGGCGCTTGGACATTTTCATGCCCGCTTCTTCGTCCCCACCTCTACTATTTCTGGTGGGCTTTCTCGTCTCTCCGCACACCGCATCCGGGACAGGTTGGGAGGCAAAACTATACAACTCCGCATCATCCAAGAATAACAGCCCGCCGGGCGATGTCATAAAGCATGCCTCATTGACATTTTCATCAACAGACTGGTGCAATAGCGTTCTCTCCAACGAATCATCCGTCACACTCAACCCCGCACCGGCAGAGTCTTCCTCTGAAGACACATCGTCTATCACAATAACTTCCGGCGACCTGAAGGCCATCTTTCTGCAGTCAATTTCCCCCCTAATTTCTAAAATTCAATTAAGAAACCAACCTATAGTGGGAAAGCGGATACCCGAATTATTACACAAAATTATCTCCTTTACCTCTGGATTTTTTTGCACTGTCCAATAAAACCAAACGTACAAGGAGTGTTACGTTAAACAAAAATATTAGAATTTTTT
>LT642762.1:0-11082 GCA_900128585.1 Stramenopiles sp. TOSAG23-3 | reverse complement strand
GACTTTTTTTTTTGGATGTTCTTTTTGCGTTCTTCGATCAGGCTTGTTGAACTGACTACGGTAATAATATAGAAATATAATTTACATTCATCACACGCACAAAGTACAAAGAACCACAATTTCTTCCATTTGGATTCTTATCTCATCTCAAATGAAATCAATCTGAAAGAAATCAAGAAAATAAATGAGAAAAAATAGAATGAGACCTATCTAATATAATTAAGGTAAGATATACATATAACTCAGATATCCATACGTATAATAATATTATAATAGATAAGTCGTTGATTTTGAATTTGGATTTGTCAATTAAATACTTAAATATATTATTAAGGAAGATTTATTCATACTTAATATTTATCACTTTTTAAGTAATCGTATTAATGTATAATTAAAAAATAATAAATCACAAAGTGTTAAAAATCCTAAATACCACTACTCACCCCCCCCGCCATTGGAAGAAGCCTCCCTTTTTTTTTAAATGCCTGTTACTGTACGATGCAAAAGGTAGAAAAAGGCGACTTGCTGGTCGTATACCGTTTCGCTGGTTCCATAAAAAGATGCTGGTCGTCACCAGCAAAGCTGCTGCCATGACTTAGCTCGTCGTCGTTGTTTTCTTCACTTTGAACTGAAGGGGCGTACACAACTTCGTAACGCGCTGATATGCTATGCATCTCGCAGACATAAATTGACGGGTTTTCCAGGCCGTCTGCCATCGCGTCTTCTTCCAAATCTTCGACAGCAATCAACGCTGGGGAAGTCTGGTACTTGAACACTAAATCACGAATGCTCCTGTAGCTGTTCGAGAGATTCTTTGACTGAAAGATACGTTCGAACGTGTCTTCAAGATCATTGTCGCTTGTCCGTACCGAGACATTCATGAAAAATTCCTCCATGTAATCCATCAAGAGATTGTCCACCAATGAGCCTTGCAGTTCTTCAAAGTGGTATGGCAAGCTTTCCCGCCACTCATCCATTCCTAGACGCAATAAATTGACCATCATCACCTGCACCGGTGCGATATCTAGTATTTTTCCCCCAGGCCGTATTATTTCGACCGGGTGGTGATGGGAGCTGTAAGGATGATACGAGCATTGGCCACAGTGCTCGGGGTTTAAGAAAGCATCTTCACACAAAAAGTAAACGCGAAAATGACCCTGCGGCCCAATTTTTTTCAATCCGTCTTGAAGAAATCCGATTCCAGCGGTCAAACACTCCTTTGAAGTACGGTAGGAGGCAAATTTGGTGGGTATGATTAACGGTAATCCAGGACAAGAATCTGGCAAAATTCCCCCAAGCCTCATGATTTTCAGAATTGCCCCCACTATTTTCGTACTTGGGCGCAGATTTAAAATATCAAGGGTCGCGCCTAGATGTGAATTCTGCTGGACTAACGTCCTTGCTAAAGTTTCAAAGCAGAGCACGTGCGCTTCTTTTTTTAGCTTTCCAATTGGAAGCTGCAGTTTGGTGGATTTGGGTACCGCCCTATCATCCTTCGAAATTCGCTTGAATAGACTTTTCCCGTCCGCAGAACGGATGTTATGCCTTTCTAGTTCCTCTATTATGGCATTTTTTGTCATCACGGAATCATTGTCGTCGCAAACGTCGAGAGGGGTTCTGTCTTCGTTGTCTCGCTCCAGCACCAGTTTCGGCCTGTAATGAGCCAACAGCCGCATCACGTGTGCGTGCTTGTCGTTAAAGCATAGGCGGTGGAATATGCTCTGCTTTACGGCATCGTTTTCAAAAGGGCAGGGGAATTTTGCAGCGTAGCGAAGGGATTCAAGCGGGACCTCTTTGATGAGATCGTCTGGGCCACAGTAGACGCTCAGTAACAAGTTGAGCACCTGTGCGTTCTTGTTTTTCATTGCGTAGTACGCCGGGACCCTTCCGGAGTCGTCGCGGATCTGAACTGGCCATTTAAAAGTATCGATCAGGAAGTCAATTACCTCTACGGGTTGATCCGACATCGATGCGAAATGGAGGGGCATCCTTGAGCCAATATCAACTTTTATCTGGGTGCGGTCGCACGCATGTAAAACCCTCAAGTGTTTCAAAGTGTAAGATGAATATGGCAAGAAGCAACACAAATGAAGGGGTGGGAGCATTCGGTCGCCCACCTTTCTGTTCAGCGACGGATGCGACTGCAGCATTTCTCTGATTACAGATTCGTCCGCGTGGCGTTCTATTGCCCAGTGCAACGGCGTGTTGCCGTTTGCATCCGTAACGGCCGAACGCTCGGGGTACATGTCGACCATGCGTTTGAGAGACCAATCGACATCCTCCCGGGTTGCTGTCATCACGACGTCTCGGTCCCCCATGTAAGCAGAAAGGAGCAATCGGATTATTTTTCTGCCGGCGTTCGTGCGCAGGCCAGCCTGGGCAGGGATGAGACCAAGATGGCTCTTTGTTTGGGCAGCTTCTACGTGGCTGTCGAGAATCTCTGCGATAATTTTCAAGTCCGCTCTCATCTTTACGGCGACGTGAAGGGCCAAATCCCCAAAATTGTCAGGAATTTCAAGTCCTCCGTACTTCACAAGGTGCAGAGCGTGCCGGATGGGAAATTTCTGAGGATGTTTCAGCACATAGTGCAACGGAATTGCATTTTGATCGAATGAGTCCTGGACACTAGCCCCTGCACCATTGTCTGCTTTTAAGAGCCTGCACATCAAAGTAAACCTTTCGTTCTCACTCCAATCCAACTCGGACTCCCCGGGTTCATAATGCAGCAAGGTGCGAAGGGGGGTAAATCCGTGTTCTGTTTGAAGGCTCGCGGCGCGGGGGCATCGTCGGATCAATCGTTCCGTGAATTCTGCGCCCACTTTTGGTCTGTCGAGTGCTAGGTGGAGAACGCTTCTCCTGTTGTGGTCTTGGAGCATAAAATCGGGCATAAAATCCATAAGACCGTCTATTACGTCTGCGGGCGCAGTACTTTCCACCGCCAGGTGCATTGATGACCGCCCTCGTTTGTCAATGTGCCCGGTCGTCGCGGTCGCGTACTTTTTCAGTTCTGTCAGGGCTTGAAAAGCGCACTCCCTTGCCAAAAAATCGTATTTGCTGGAATTGCATATGAAAAATTGAAGCGGAACCCAACCGTTCCTGCCATCCTCAACGAGGAGGCCCTCTGGGTCGCACCGTATCAAAGTTTCAATGACCACCAGCTGGCCTCCGGAGCACGCGTGGTGAATGGCAATGCGCCCCTGGACGTCCGTCGCTCTCAAGAGCTCGCGTCCCCCCAACCCTACCAAAAGCTCTACTTGGGACCGCCCTGCATGCTGGTACGTAACAAACTGTTGCAGGAAATTCTTGCCCTCTCTGTCCAACTTTGTGAGCTCTGACCGCACAAAGTTTCTCGTCGCGGCATTGACAAGCGTTCTCACTATCCCAATTCTTATCCCCCCGATTCTTAACGCATGAAGGGCGGGGAGCGTGTTGTCTATGGCGACGTCTTTCGCCGCCTCCGGGTAAGCGGAGAGGATGAACTGGATAACCGGTTCTTCACACCGAGCGTTCAACGCGATATGGAGGGGCAGCAGCCCGTCGCCGTTCCGTTGCATGGGGAACCCTTTTGGCAGACGATTAGCAATGTACTCGATAACATCGAGGGGCTCTCGCGCTTTCAGCGCCTTGGCAAGTGCGACGATCTGCTCCCCTTTGTTCTGTTCTGCCTTGGCGAGTACCCACTCCGGGTAATGCTCGTTAACGTACTTCCAAATATTTTTCGTTGGTGGTGGGATGGGGGGCGCGGGCGGTGGGGGTGCCATTCCTTTTTTGTGGCATGTCCAGCACAGCTTTTCTTTCCGAGAATTTGAATTGTCCAACACGCCCTCTGGGGGCATTGCCCAATTAATGCCGCACTCATCGCACTTGCTTTCTTTTCCACGCTTCACCAAGTACGCATTTCTGGCGAGCTTTTCGTCTCTAATGTGGTGCGACAAAGGTGTGTAAGTGGACGGAGTCTCTTCCTCATCCCCGTTCGCTATGTCATGCAGCAGCTGCTCATACGTGCGACTAGCCTTCATTCTTTACTGAAAAGTTACACGTTGCCAGCACACATTTTTGATGATCTATTTGAAACCAGACTGTAAGAGCGGGTAAACAAATCGTGTTCAAATAACACGAGAGCTATTAAATCCTCATATTATTTACCTTTGAAACTGTTATTTATCTCTCTTTTGACTTTTATAAATAGACGACTAAGCTTATATAATATATATATATATATATATGTAGTATAACTCCTCATCGATATTTCAAATTTCAAAACACACACATCTCATTTTAAACAACTACAACAACAGTAAAATTATTATTTAATATATGAGTGTATGAGTGAGGAGAGAAAGAAGAAGAAGAAGAAGAAGAAGAAGAAGAAGAAGAGATAAAAATATATAATAAAATAATAAAACATACTACTAGTCATCAATTAGCTTTATGTTTCGTAACACTAACTCCCTGCTAATTTTTTAATTAAAATGCTCTCTTTCTTTATAACTTCAAAGAAGGAAAGAAGGATGTTGTGTTTCAATACAAAGCCTTAATGGACTTAACAGCACAGCACCACCACCTCCCATCATTCTACTGTATTGAGAATTAGGAATTAGGTCAGGAGTCAGGAGTCAGGTAAAAACCATCATCTAACCATTTCCTCAAATCTATTTAAATTATCATTGTCTTGTTTAATATTATAGCTCTAATAGTATACCAGGTACATTGTAATAAAATTAAAATGAAAGTGCGCGCACCACCACCACCACCACCATCCTGATGAATCAAAATCCACTGAAATGATTCTAGAAAATCAATATAATTTATATACATTAAACATCAAAATAGTTATATATTAAGTATATACTTTTTAAGTATTAAATATGTATTATATGATATTTTGTATTCCTCTTCAACATTTTTTCTTATTATTATTATTTATTTATTTTTTACCTTATTTATTATACCAAGAAGAGGGTCCTCTTCTTGGTATAATAACTAAGTAGACAACTACGTGAAAAGTCGGAACACAAGGGCAAACGCACCTAATTCCAGCTAAAACTTGGATACTTCAACCTCCCCCCCCCTCAACTTCCGTAGTTAATCTCCAAACAACTCACCCAACGAACGATGCCGCGACTTGCTCTCGTCGCTACCGTTGTCCTCTTCCTCGGGGCCATCGTGGCGCAAGCCGCCCGTCCTTTGGATCTCCCATCGGCCGTCCGCGACTCCAAGTGTCTTATAACTGACCACGGCGCCGATCCAGGCGCCGACGACAACATCAAAGCCATCAACGCGGCCATCAATGCCTGCTCTGGCGGGGGCACCGTGGTGATCGCTGGAGGGGCGTACAAAACAAGCCCGATCATGGTCAAGGACGCCAGCAACCTCCTGATCGAAGTGCAAGCTTCAGCTTCCCTTGTCACTGCCAAGGGTCCGAAGGACTGGCCAACCAACGACGATGGCATGGTCCCTTTCGTCTGGTTCAAGAACACGAACGGGTGCGGCCTCGGAGGAGACGGAGTGGTCTTTGGCAGAGGAGGCCGCCCGCCTCTCGGGAGCGACTGGTACTATTTGTGGGACCAGGGGAAGATTGACGACCGCCCTCACTTCATTGTCATCACCGGTGGGTCGAACTTTCAGCTCTACGATCTAACCATCCTGGACTCACCGTCGTTCAACGTCGTTCTCGACGGCGTGAAGGGTGCTGAGGTATCCGGTGTGAACATCACCTCGACGTGGTACACCGATCCGGATTCGGGGAAGCTGAAGGAACCGCACAACACCGACGGAATCGACCCCATGAACGGAGCGCAGGACATCTGGATTCACGACACCTTCATTCACAACGGCGACGACAGCATAGCCGTCAAGGCCTTGGACGGGGACCCCTCGACATGCACCAGGAACGTGCTGGTCGAGAATTGCCATTTCGAGTTGGGTCATGGGGCTTCCATCGGCTCTGTTGGCTCTGGGTGTGTCGAGAATGTCATCTTTCGTCACATTACCATGGACAACATGCAAAACGGGTGCCGTATCAAGACCCGAGCTGCTCCAAGCGGTCGTGGAAAAGTCAAGAATATCACTTGGTCGAACATCAAGATGAAGACCGTGAAACGTTGCGTCACCGTCACCGCAAACTACGACAAGTCGTCGCCAGCAAAAAACGACGACGACTTCGTTGAGATCAAAGGTGTGACCCTTGAGCACATCACTGGTCACAATTGCGAGATCGGTGCCGAATTCCTCTGCAAGGAATCGATGCCATGCACGGAAATCACGCTCAACGACTTTCACGTCGACGGAGGCGACATGAATTGCAAGAACGCCGACGGCACTGCCAAGGACACAGACCCCTCGTCGTGCCTGGACAACTGAATTTTACGAATTCGTCGTGAGACAAAGGTTTGAAGAGGAATCAGAAGAGGATGGAATTGCTGATTAGGATGTATAAACTGATGCTTAATATATGTTGTTAACCACTTTACACCAAACACATCGAACACCATATATTCGCGTGGTGGTTCCTTCCTCTTTCCCACGCGTGACCTTTCTTGTGCTATAGTATTATTTAGTCTCATCCTAACTCTCTACGAATTCTCGTAATTATATTGACATAGCCGCGGGGGCGGATTATATATATTCAAATTGTTTCACTGTTATAAGGCTGCTATTATAAATTGTTTATTATTTTTTAAAATAGATCATGTAATTAATAATAATATTACGAAGGCAATAAAAAAAACGATGATGATTGATTCTCTTCTTCCTTCTCTTCTTTCTTCTTCTACTATTCTTCATCAAAATAATAATAATAATAATACAATATTATTTTTTTATTATTTTATTATTATTATTATTTATTTTTTAGCCTAATAATTTATATATTGGTCTACTACCGCCGACCGTAATAATAAAATAAATACTAATTGAAAATGCAAAGTGAAAGAAAAATGCTCACCTTACGCTCATTTGATTACATACAATCATTTTTCGAAAGAAGCCATCAGTTGAAATTTTTCTATGATAGGAGCAAACGTCCGTAGATTTTATTCCAATACTTATAGAAGTCGTTCGCTCCGCCCTTTTGAAGTTCTTCTTCCCCATGTCGAAAGCAGACCCTACGGTAAAGCTAATTTTGTTGGGGAACGGGTCCGTTGGGAAAACCAGTATAATTGCCCGGTTCATTGAAGATGGTTTTGCGAAAGTGTACAAACAGACTGTAGGTCTTGATTTCTTTGAGAAACTAATCACTCTGCGAGGGGACAAGCGCGCGAAATTGCAACTGTGGGACATTGGGGGGCAGAGCATAGGGAGTCAGATGCTTGGAAAGTACATATACGGGTCGGACATAATATTTCTGTGCTATGACGTCACGGACCGGCAGTCTTTCACGGACGTTGAGGACTGGCTTGGGATGGTTAGAACCACGTTTTCTCCCTCCAACCCCGAGTACGAGGAGAAGAAGAAGCAGCCGATGATTTTTCTGTGTGGGAATAAAATTGATTTGGACCACTTGCGCAAAATTCCAGAAGAGGTCCACGACAAGTTCGTCCGGCAAAACAAACTGCACGATGGGTTTTTCACCTCTGCCCAGAGTGGCGATAACGTCACACCAGTGTTTTACGACGCCGCTGGAAAGTCCTTGGGCATCAAGCTGTCGGCGTTTGAGCTTGAGTTTCACAAGAAGATCTTGTCCGTCACCGTGGCAAAGGATGAAGAGCGTGGGAACGGGGACAACGACGTTGCGAAGCAGATGGAGGAGGAAGACCTCGCCCAGGGCGGTACCTTTCAGGACATGCTCGACCGCGCGGCGGCGGAGGAAAAGAAGGGAAAGAAGAGGTGCTGCCTGTTTTAGGCTAGTAGTTTTTAAAATTTATCTCAATTATAGGATCAATTCGTGACTATGAGTAATAAAAATCATAAAAATCAAAATCGGTCGAGACCATCATTATATATATTTATGCCAATTCTTTTTTACATTTCGTAGAGTAGGTATCATGTTGTTCCTAAGAAATACAAAAGTTAGGGCGTTTAATTTGAGCCGTCTCGCCCTTCATAAAACTTTAAAGCTCCAAGTAATGGATTTCCTCGTCCCTCAACTCTTTCAAACTGTCCAAGCTGCCCCACCACTTTGGGAGCAGGAAGGTTTTTGCAATCAATTCAAACCAAGGGGCGACTAAATCGCCGTTCTCCTTGGCATTCGCAAAGAATCCTTTCAGCTCGCCAGGGTTCACCCACTTTACTGCCTCGATTTCGTTCGGGTTCGGCTTTAGCACAACGTCCTTCGAGGGGCGCAGGATCAGGACGTGGTCGATTTCGTGCTCCCCCCACTGGTCGTCGAACTTCGCTTTGTAGTGGATCCTAGTCAAGAATTCAAAACTACCCAAGGGGACCTGCGCCGGGTCGATGCCAAGCTCCTGTTCTAACTTTCGGACCGCCGCGCGCTTCACCCCCATTGCGTTCTCCAAGTCCATTTCTGCGCTGTTGTGCCACGGGTGGCTGCAGCAAGTGTTCGCCCAAAAAAGCGGAAACGTAATCTTAGAGCCCGCGCGCTGCTGCAGCAGCAGCCTACCCTCCCCGTCGATAAGGAACACGCTGAAGGCACGGTGCAGCAGCCCCTGCTGAATATTCTCCCATATGTGCAAATCCACTTTCGACTTTGGGCCTAGCGGAATGTCCTTGTCATCTATCTCAATGCACATTTCCGACATCATCTTGATCTGTTCATCGTCCAACCCTTCGAACAATTTCCCGTTTTCCTTCACAGCCTTACCACCTTCCATTGTTGACACGCGTGCAGCTTCCCAAAAAACTGGTTGTCACTTCCCACACAAACAACAGAAGAACAATTGAACAGAACAACTACAAGACGAAGAAGCTGGGATGGGTTAAAATATTTCTCGGTTATTAATATAGAGATCCTGCTGTAGGTAAGATTTAAGAATTCTAAAACTATAAAGATATTCACACACACACGCATCTGCTATACATAAATATTTTGCTATTCATTTTCATTTAAAACAGTAGACGGACGAGTGTTTCTTGTTGTTATTATTATTATTATAATTTGATATTATTTGTGTGGTGAGTGTGGTGGTGTGTCCTATTAATATGTGGTGGTGTGATGATTTTATTTTTGTTATTTTTTTATTATTAAGCTTATTCATAATTAAGGTTTATATTTAATTTAAATTATATAATGATCAATTCATATATATAATATTAATATTGTATTAAGTTATATTAATAAATATGTTTATTTTTATATTACCTTAATTTATGACGTTTCCCCTTAGAAAGAGATGACGTCAGTCGTCAGAAGAAGAAAAAAGAAGAAGAAGAAGAAGAAGAAGAAAGAAGAAGAAGAAGAAAAAAGAAGAAGAAGAAAAAAGAAGAAGAAGAAAAAAGAAGAAGAAGACAAAAGAAGAAGATAAAAGAAGAAGATAAAAGAAGAAGATAAAAGAAGAAGATAAAAGAAGAAGAAGAGAAATAAAAGAGAAATAAAAGAGAAGAAAGATAAAAGAAGAATATAAGATAGTCGTCTAAAATGTAATAATCGAAGATACCAATTGGTACGAAAAAAAGATACGAAAAAAAAAAAGTACTTCTTTTCTTCTATCATCTGTTTTTTTTTTTTAAATAATAATAATAAATAATAATAAATAATTTAAATACTTCTTCGTATTTTTTATTCATTGTGTATTCAACTCAATGTTTGGAAGAAAAAGAAAGAAGAGAGAGGGAGAGGGTGGAGAGTGGTGGTAGTTTAGATATTGTATAACTTCTTTGGCTGGTCGATCTATTTACTGATCGATCGAACAAGAGTTTATTAATTTTATTACCTAAAGTGTTCGCTCATTGAGCATTCGAGGGGTTCAGGTTTCTTCTATCTGGGACCACTTGGGGACGAACCTTGCCGCGGTATCCAAACGTTGGTTGACGCGGGGTGATCGGGGGGAAATGGCCAGCTTAATCTTTGGCCAGCTGCAGACGCCCCAAAAGGGTAGCGTGTCGTCCTTGAAGCAGAGGTCGGGGTCACTGCTGGACCACGTGAAGTCTCCTCAGCTGCGCTCCATTGCTGCCGGGCTGCTGAACGACAAGCAGAAGAAAAAAAAGAGGGGGGGGGGGGGCGCCGAAAGGGTGCGAGTCGGCGTGGCGGCTCCGTGCAAACCATAACCATGGACCAGTTTACCAAGCTAAACCAAGACGCTTGGAGACACTCGCCGTCGTCTTCCATATATGGGAGAAAGATTAAACTTTCCAAGTTCACGTCTACGAGCGCCCTGTCAAGGTTCAACGAGTCCTCGCTGGAAGCGCAAGGCTCGCTGTACCGTCGGAAGCCTACGCCGAAGAAAAACCCCGTGAAGGCGGCATACCGTATCTCCAACAGCAAAAAGAAATCGTTCGTGCGAGCAGAGCAGCAGCACGAAAAGCTCGTGCGCCCTTGGGGAAAGGAACACCTTAGAAGTAGCAAAGAAAGCAAGTCCGTTTCGAAAGCAAGGGGCACGTTTCTATCCGCAAAGACGGTGGACTTCCTGAGAAGGACGGGCCGGGGCCACCTGTACAACATTTTGGATGAAGCGAACGCGCTAGTGTACGCGCAAACGAAGCGCTTCAAAGTGGCAACCCAAGGAAATAGATTTGTTCAAGACTTGGTGGACGGGGTCGATCAAGACCACGCGAGCCAACCTGCTGTAATGTTTGACCGGATAAACAACCTGGTGTTTGAGGACAAAGCGACGGAGAAACTTGGTTCGCCCGCCGAGCTTGTGGCCCAAACTAGTGGCCCTGTCACGGAGGACGACCCCAACAATTTAACGTTCATTCAAAATGAAAGTGAGTGCGACGGAATTGAGATTGAAGACGGCCAAGAGCTGAATTTAGTTGTGGGCGTCGCGCAAGTGGATTTGGAAAACAATGGTCTTTCCGACTTTGACGACTCCGGCGAAAATGATGTGCCAAAGAACGGGTTCAGTGACGACGATGGTTTAGAGTTTTCCGCGGACGCCCCGCTTCAAGTACAAACGCAAGGCTCTGGCGAGAGACCAGCCATGGCGTTCGACGAAGAAACGATGAGATGGAATCCCGTCGGGG
>LT642761.1:0-11091 GCA_900128585.1 Stramenopiles sp. TOSAG23-3 | reverse complement strand
AATGGAGTGTTGAAAAAATCGTTTGAGGGCGACAGAGTGTTTCAAGCCTGTCATGTTTCAAGAATGATGCGCAGAGTTCTTTTCCCGGACAAGTGGCTTGTGCAGTACGACTCTGGTAAATTGCAAGCGCTGGACAAACTTCTTCACAAATTAAAAAGCGAAGGTCATCGGTGCCTAATATTTACCCAAATGTCTAAAATGCTGAATGTGCTGGAGAATTTCATGTGCCTTCATGGCCACACTTATTTTCGCTTGGACGGGTCGACTGGAGTAGAGAAACGGCAATCTTTAACGGAACGATTTAATCGCGACAAAAAAATCTTCTCGTTCATACTCTCAACCCGTAGTGGTGGGCTTGGTATTAATTTGGTCGGCGCCGATACCGTCATTTTCTATGATACGGATTGGAATCCTGCCATGGACGCCCAAGCGCAAGACCGTGCTCATCGCATTGGGCAAACTCGCGATGTTCACATTTACCGACTTGTGACCGAGCATACAGTGGAAGAGAACATTATTTTGAAAGCAAACCAGAAACGTCACTTAAATATGCTTGCTGTTGAGGAAGGAAATTTTACAACCGACTTTTTTTCTGGGGAATCAAAGACTGGTCCAGGTGTTGGAGATATGAAAGACTTGTTGGTAGGAACAGGAGCTGTTGTAAACGCGACAGAGGGGGGGGGAGACACCGCCCTTGCAGCAGCGGCAATGGCTGCTGCAGAAGACGAAGACGATAGAAAAGCAACGAAACAATCCGCGCAGGAAATGTTGAACGATGTCGCTGAATTTGATGAAACAAAAAAGCTTTCAAGCGCCTCCATCGATGACTCCAACGTTGCAAAGAGAAAAGGTGGGAAAGCAGACTCCAAAAATGCCCACGCACAAGAAGAAAAGGAAGACGATGAGATTTTAGAGGCAAATCTTGTCAAACTATGGGAAGGTAAAGATGAACTTGGGGCAATGAAAGCCTTGGAAGATGCCCTCCGGCCAATTGATAGGTATGCACTCGGCTTCCGGCCGCGTGGCGCCAGGAAGTGCTCATGGAGGCATCGAACCGAGAACTGGAAATTGAAGAAATAGAAGCAGAGCGACTTAAAGAGGAGGTTTTGTTGGAAAAATCGGTAGAGATGGTCAGAGCTGCTCCGAGCAAACGAGGCTATAGCCGGTACAAAAAGCTGTTTCTTAACCAGAGAGAAATGAGAGAGACCGAGATCAAGAAAAGAAGAATGCAGGGGGGGGAATGGGAACTGCATAGAGACCAAAAGCTTAAACGTGACTATTATTTCAACACCCGGACCGGAAAGTGCACGTGGACAAAGCCTGAGGTGTTGGCGATCCGCGACGCCCAAATAGCAACAAGGGCCGGTGGCTTTGGCCTGTTTCCCCCAGCGCTGTTGCGAATCATTTACTTGTATTTGGACCATTCCAGCCGGGAAAGTGCGCGCCTGAACTGCCTGCACTGGTATTATGTTGGTATGCACAGATCGCTTTGGCTGCGGGTTATTCCCAATCACAAACTGCGAAGAGTTAGCCATTACGGGGGCAACAACTTCCGAAGAAATAAACTCTGGGGTGACGGCTGGTGGACTGAAATGGGAATGGGAGACAGCGGCATTGGCCTTGCGAGTGGGCACAACTCAATGCGCTCTTTGTATGACATGGCACAAAGCAACAGAGTGTTCGATACTGTAAAGGAAGCCTTGGAAAATGCTGGAGCTGGAGACACAATAGCACTCGAGCCAGGAATATACCAGGAAAAAGACTTGCGAATACAAAAACCAGTTCGCATCATTGCTGGAAATGGGGACGGGGACGTATACCACGGTATCGTCGATAGTAGCCAAGGTGACGAGCCTGGCTGTTTCAAGAGCATAAGCGTGGATGGTCGGTTAAAATCTCCCTTGGTGACGATCGAGCTGGCAAACAGGGGAAAGGTGGCAATCGACGGCAAGTTTGCCGCTGTGTTGATTGGTGTAAACATTCGCAGACGCGGGGTGGCTGGAGAAAGCGACGGTAACAGCGACAAAATTGTTTCAGCATCACCCCCAATCGTTGACTTGCAGCGGGGTGCCCTCAAAATGTACTATTGTGCCGTACACGAAGTTACCGTAGGGTTTGTCAAAACCGCACGGAATGAGTTCTTTAGTGTCAACACCGGAACCTTAGCGTTTTTGTCTTCGTGTGAACTGCATGGATCGCACGTTCATGGCGTTGTCGTGAATACGGGAGGGTCACTAATTTTGGGGAAATCTGCCATCAAGGATTGCAATGGCGATGGAGTATTCGTTCATAAGAACGGTAGAGCTGTTATTTCTGAGAGCACCATGAGCCGCAATGCAGGCCACGGAGTGTCCTTTCAATCTATGTCGCGGGGTCTGGTCAGGGGTAGTAGTTTCCATGACAATGGAAAAGGAAATGTCTTCGAGGCCAAAGGGAAATCTGAGCCAATGGTAAAAATTTGCTGAGGAGAGGCCCGCCAAATTCTAGTTTTCGTAAAGGGGGTGGGATGAAGAGGAGATCAGTCCATAAATTTTAAAAATCACTCCTGCCGGTGTCATCATTGTATTTTGAGTAAAATTAAGTTTTAAAAAAGAGAGGAACACACCCCGAGTAAATTACTTTTTAGTTAAAAATGTGCCGTTAAATGAGAGAGTTCGTAAATATGTGTCTCAAATTTAAAATATTGCACAAATTTTCCCGCCTTATACATTCAAGGAATCAAATTCCGTCTTCTCTTCGCCGTATGTGACTGCATCGTCAAACCCGTTGTGAGACAACTCGACGAAATTGGTCGAAGTGGGACAAATGTTTTCTCTAAAATGGAACATTAATATCGCCAAAATCCCGTATGCCAGAAAGCAAAACACTGCGAGAACAGCAACTGCGCTTTCTTGCTGAGAGGGAATGTTATCGGCATCTCTTGTAGCTAAATCCTGTCCTGTCATAATGGAGATAATGAGCATTAGATTGCTCATCATCGCGGAGACGCCGATAAATATCCCCAAGTGCAATTTCCCGGTTTTGTGCTTACACAAAAAACAGGTCCCGCCAATGCTCAAAAGAACGACAAGCACCAAAAGCCATACAACTACGAAATCAAACGATGCAACCGTCCCCTTTTCGTAAGCAAGCTTTAGCGCTGCAATGCAATAACCGATAGCTAAAATTTGAATGAATGCCCAGACGTATCTGTGCCAGATGGATGGGTTTTTTGCATGTTTTATAAGTGTTTCCGGGACACCCTTGTCCTTCTCTTCCTCGGTTTTGGTGCTCATCTTGGATTCCGTAACTGTTGAAAGCAAATAGGTCTCAGATTTTACTAGGCTGTCCGAGTTTCAAATGAAATTACATTAAGAACCATGTTGCTCGTGGTTTAGTTAATGTTTCTGTAATTTATCCATGAAGTAAATGGGGTAGCCTTTCCCCTAAGAAAAGAACCACCAATTGTTATTAACAGTTAGTGTTTTTTGTTTTTTTTAAAGCTGCTGTTATTCCATATTATGCTGTTGTGGTAATAATAATAAATATACGAGGTAAGGAAGGTGTACAACTAATTCCAAATTAAATTAAATATAAAATATTAAACAGTGTTGAGCACACGCGCTATATAACTATGTACTGTTAACTAATATGAAAATACTTAGAAAAGGGACAAAATGAAAAATTGGAAGAAGAAATGAACAACAACACAGAAGGGCAACGGTCAGTTGACGAATCAATCACTCATAATTTATATCCTCAGTTATAATTAAGGAAATCTTCAGCATCAATATTATGGTTATGAATAGGGTAAAATTTGTTTTTTTTAAATTGAATGAATGATTGGTCTGTCTTGGATTCAAATTTGAAAAGGACCACCTAACTAACGCACTATAGCGCTAACAAAAGTGCTTTTATTATATATTCAGTTTGTAGTTAATTACTGTATACATTAGATAATCTCACCTATCTCTATTCCGATAAGAAGTACACACTCACTCTACTTCTTTTTCTTTTTTTTTTGATTTTCAATTATTTAATAACAACATGGAATTACAATCACACGCACGCAAGGAAACAATTGAAGGGCTGTTCTGTATTCATTGACGAGAGAGAACAAAGATAAGTTGCCAATCTTTCCTTTTTTTCAAGCGAAGTACAGAGAGACAAACGTTTGTGATTTAACAAATTTAATCGTTTTAGTACAAGATTTTTATTGTCCAGAAATACTTTATTGCTTTGAAATATGCTTGCCCGTGAAGATGAGGTAGACGTAGAAGTACGAAAAGTTGACCAAGATAAGATTAACGAGTTTGGGCGCCTGAACACTCGCATAGGGGAACTGAAGGATGAAATTGGTGCTCTCGACAGAAGCATGACCTCTTACGAAGATGCTGAAGAAGAGGTCATGCTAATTGAAGGTGAAGATGATGCGCTCAAGCTTAAGTTTGGCGACTGCTTCTTGGACGTCGAGGAAGAAGACGTTGAGGCAGAACTGAGCCGTCTCAATCAAGTCGCCGAAGGAAGGAAGGAAGTTTTTGAGTCGGAAATGGCCACCCACGTAGAAAGACAAGCAGAATTAAAGGCTGCACTGTACGGACGATTTGGAAAGACCATAAATCTTGAAGAGTAAGCCCTTTGCACTTTACAATGTGCCCAGCAACCATAGTAATTCCAATAGTTGCACACATACACACAAAGAGGACCGAGCAGAACACTTCGATGTGCCATACCCCTTCACACACACACACAAAATACGAAAGAGTACATGTTACAATTAGAGGATCTCAATATGTCTCTTATAATTTTAAATACGTACGAGTGTAAACGGGGAATATTTAGGCAATATACTTTAAGAACTAAAATATATTAAGAATTCTTTAAGAACTTTAGGTACTCGGTGCATTCGTACGAATTTCGTACTCCGTGACTTTTAGGGAAATATTTACGTGCGCAACCGTGTGCAACACAGTATGGTAGACGTGGGACCGTATGGGTTATGGATACGCTGGACGCATCGATATATTTTGGTCGGAAAGATTATGCAACCTGCTGTTCCCTCTGTTCCTCCTCCTGGACAGCCGAAAGGATATCTTCCCCGTTCTCGTCCCGGCGACCTGCAAGGATTTGTTCCTGCTCTTTTCTTCTTCGGGAAAGCTGAACGTTCCGTTTGGTGATGGTTTTATTTTCTGACGCCAAAAAAGCAGCAACGTATTCTTCCATTCGCGGAGAAAATTCCCGGCGATCACCCGTTGGTGCAGTAAAGAACGTACCGTCGTAGTAGTAGCCCTCCGTTGGTGGCTCCCTGATGTGCTTTTTTTTAATTGCTAAAAGCTCGTCCCGGGTCACCATTGCACGTGTTCTTGCAGGGGTATCGGCTGGGACTTGGACTGCACATGAAAGAAGACTGTTCATCAATGACTTGGAGAACGATTTCATCTTCTCGCCGTAAAACACGAACTCGCCTGCACGACGAGGGGCACCTTCCGCCGCAGCCTCGGCGACGTCTCTGATCCAAGCCTTTCCGTTGAACGCTCCAAATTCAACGATCTTGCCAGCACCATCTTCGGCAATTTTTGTTCGACCGAAAGCAGAGAAGCACCGGATGTGGTCCGGTATTTTCACCGCCTCGGCGCCGGATTTGGTGGTCGCAGAAGTCCCAGCTTTTCCCAGGACCTTTTCGCGGGCTGCAAGCTGAAGGGCCCGAAAGCCAGTGGGCTTGACATTGGTAGCACTAGCCGAGTTCTCCGAAGTGTTTTCCGCCGGGTTCAACAACTGGGAGGTTGGCGATGTTATGGTCTCCAAAAAATGGACGAAGCGCTTGCGATACATCGATGGCCAAGCATTTAACGAAAGCAGCTGGTTGTTTGTGCTCGTGCTGGAAACGGGGACTGTCCTACGGGCAAGAACCATTTTCTCCGCGTTGAATGGTGCGCCCGAAAGTAGAGATGCAATGTCATTCTGCGAGAGAACAATGTCTTGAAGCCTGTGGCGAGGCACGGCGCCTTCCGTCTTCTCTGCCACAGGTGCGCCCCCGAGCAAGCGGATAAACTCCGCGTCGCTATTGACTTCGCGGAGGTAAGAGCGCAACTCTTCGAACGCATCGTTCTTTACAGCCCCGCAGCCCACTGTGGCAATGTGCGTGGTCCACCCAGAGGAACACAATTCCACCAGGCCTGGTATTAACTGCTGCGAGTCCGTGTCACGGTAAAGGAACCCACAATTGACGCACGCAATTGATGCGGAAACGTGGAAACCGGTTAAGCATTGTACGGCGTTAAAAATATCGTTTGTGCCGGTCAGACCAGGGGAAACTACCAATGCCCTTCTGGTTTTTCCGGGCGAACTATTTTGGTTGATATTCTCCAACCAATTTTGGAACGATTTTGCTTCGAAAACGTTGTTCGCGCATTCGTAAACAGACCATTCGATCTCATCCGACGTAACATGGACAATGGACCTGGCCAAATGAGATTTTCCACACCCCGGAACACCCGTCATGACGGTGACAGGAACGGACGATTCTTCAATGTTTTGTTCCGAGAATTGAGACTCATTGGTGTCCAGTGTGGCGCCGTTAATGTCCGCAGACAAGCATTCGGAAACAAAGCTTTTGCATACTGCGCCCCAATCGGAAGCATACGCAGAGTAGGCACTTTGCAAGATTCCAAGATTGTGGGACACCCCAGTTTGGGTAGTAAACGTTACTCCTACATCGCAGTCTTCATCCTGGTCTTGATGTTTCTTCCATGTCGCGAGGGCATCAATTGCTGCCTGGCGAATATCATCATAGGGTGGCAAAACGATCGCCAGTTCTCGTTCCCCGGAGCCACTGACCAAACTGGATATGCCAATTTGCCCACACTCGTGCGATACGCCGATCACCATCAACGAATCTTTTTCCATGTTCTGGGCGTGCAACAGTTTGACATACGCGACATCTTTCGCCCACGACAGGACGTTGCATCCTATGCTCTTGTGCGTAAAGGATACCCCATGCTCGAAGAACCGGACATTCATCCCGCCCAATGATTTCAGCAAGCCAGCGCCATCAAAGGCGCCCCCGAACAAAAAGCTGGTCCTCTCGATCTTATCGGAGATTGGATTTCCGAGCTTTGTCACGCTTTCGCGCGCGTGAATGTCCACCAACATGCGTTGTACGGCTGTATCTGCCTCTGCCTCGTCCCTGGAGCATATCCATGACTGCAAATACGGAATCTGCTGCGTCAGAGCGAAGGCCTCGCCATTTCTGAAATTTGCGCAGGAAAAAGTGTCGCCAATGAGCAGTGATCCAAGCGAACCGACGTTCTTGCGCACGCTTGGTATGTTCTTCAACTGTATGCGAATATAGCAATTTGTTCGGCGCTCCGAATCTGGCAAAGCGGAGTTCGCTTTCGGCGTCCTTCCTGCGCTGTCGAATTCTTGCACCGAGATGACCAAGTTATTAGTAAAGTCAAACCCATCCGGCAACACTCGGTTCATAGCCTCGCTGGACTGTTCCATGAACTTCTTTCGGCAGAACGCTTGAGCTAGTGGGGTTCTGCTGTCGTAGGTTGCGGCTGCTTTTAGCCCGGCAGCCATGGCTGCGTACAACTTGATCATGTTGGAAGCGTCAAACCGTTCCTCGTTCGAGGACCCAGCCGCAGTCTCGTCTCCAGAACCTGCCTCGTCAACTAATGCTTCCGGGTCGAAAAGGTTCATCTGTTCCGTGGCGTTCGTGAAAAAGTAAGAGCGAGCGGCGGCGACAGAGGTGGACGGGTCGGCCCCTTCCATCACCATGTGCAGGGCGGGGCGGCCCAGGTGCCCACTGTTGCCGATAGTTTGCTCTTCGCTGAAGCCGAAGGAGCCCGGCGAGCCTGCCGTCGGCGGGTTCTGTGACATTTCGTTGGTGTGCTTCCCAAAGATGCACACGGGCCGAACGCCCTTGCTGCCCGCATCGCTACCCTGTGCGTCCAGTCTCAGTTTTTCGAATTCAAAAAAGCTGGAAACTGGCTCTCCGATATCCGCTTCGCTGTAAGCAAGTCGTTTCGAGTGGCTCTTGGCCCGGCTCAGCGTGGCAATGGCATCGCCCCAGTGGTAGGACATGCGGTCGACGCTCTGCGCCAATATCCGGTCCATGGAATGGGCATCAATATTTGACAAAACGGCATCTATGCCGCTTGAGATGTCGAGAACGCGGTGCTTCATCGTCAAAAAGCCGCCCGTTTTCATTTCGTCCAAGCCGTACGCCATGGCCAAAGGCCAGCTTTCGACGACTGCGTTTGCGGACGTGGATCCGGCCCCAGGGTCCCGAGCAGTAAACCCAAGGGTGCTGTGCTCGCGGACCATGCGGATGAACGACTTGATTTTAAAGAGCTCGCACTCTTCTGCGTTTCCACTAATATCCCCATCGGGGGTGTAGATGTTTTTGTTCGGCCAGTTCGCGGTTTTACGAACAGTTTTCCTCTCGATATCCGGAGAGTGAAAGAAGTCGACGGAGGACGGGCCAATACTGAGCACGGAGTCTTCCAAGGCCTCCGACTCGATCGTGGTGTTGTCGAAGTCTTTGCCTACTGCCCCTTCAAGAAGGAACGACAGCATGTTTTGGCTGCATTTGTTGTACTTTCCGTCTTGACCTGGTACAACAAGTATTCTGTCGATCGATTTGGGGACACCGCCACTTGAAAACTGTTTTGAGCATAGTCGCTGGGCCAACTGCAACCTTGTCGCAGCTTTGTTCGCCGTGTATTTCGTCTTCCTCTCTTGAAACATGATAGTTACTTTTAAAGAGTATTGAATTGTTTTCTTTTTGTATAAATAATGTTTTGAACAAAATTTAATTCTTTAAACAATGTTTTAAATGGATCATAAACTCGAATACATCATTCTCTAAATTTTTATCCGATGATTAATTACTTATTTGGAAAAGACAAAGACAAGCCAAGGGCAAAAAATATTAATAAAATAAATATATTATTATTATATATAATAATAATAAACCCTTCTTCTTCTTTCTTCTTTTTTCTTCTTCCTCCTGTCTCCTGTCTCCTCCTCCTTCCCATTTTTTCTTCTTCTTCTTTTTTTTTCTTGTTGTTGTTGTTGTTGCGCTTCCTTGTTTTTTTTTTTGTGTTGTTTTTCAAACGTGTTTTATGATGCTATGATCATGCTATCCTCCCCTTGTTTTTATTTCAATACCTTCCTCCTCCTCCTATTTTATTTCGGTATTCGGTACCTTATTTAGGTTATTATTAATATTATATAGTATAATACCGTACCGGTACCAACCCATCCAGATTGAGAAGTAAGAAAAAATTCCTTCCTTCCTTCCTTTGTATTTACCTGTGTAATAAAATGTTCCTTCTTATTATTTTGATTTCAATCCATTCTTCTTTCCTTCTTTCGTTCTTTCCTTCCTTCCTCCGTTTTCTTCATGAAGCTAATGCTGTGTAATGTTATATTACGTAAATGGGGATTCAAATTTTGCGCGCAATCTGTTCTAGTAGTAGTACTTAAAAATAATAATAGTATTGTATATGAATTTTATGCCTATGAAATGAGACAACCCTTCTTCCATATAATAAAAAATTATTATTAATAAAAAAAAAATACTACTCTTCTTCTTCTTCTTTGTCAGCTTCAGCTTATATATATCAGTAGTACGATGGATGCTTCATCAACAGAGGGAGACATAGTAGACTGACTACATATGCGCGCCATTAGAGAATAATTAGTTATGAATTACTTGATTGCCGTGTCATGATTGTGGTCAAAGTTCAAGATCAATGCAGTTGGAGTATAGGTCTTCAATCTGTTCTCGCTTTCTAATCAAAGCAATCTCTCCTTCGGCTCCGTTTCTGATCAACAATTCCGGTGCCCTTAGTTTCCCGTTGTACTGGAACCCCATCGAGTGAGAATGTGCCCCGCTATCGTGGATCACAAACAGATCTCCGACCTCGATGCCGGCAGGTAGCACGCGGTCTTTTGCAAACCAGTCATTGTTCTCGCACAGCTGCCCCACTACGTTCGCCTGCTGTCTCTCGTCGCTCGAGTCCTCGAGTCTTGGGACAGTAATGTGGTGGTACGATCCGTACATGCCCGGGCGCATAAGATTGGCCATGCAGGCGTCCAAGCCGTAGTAATCGGCGTACGAGTGTTTGATGGCCTGGCACCTTGAGACCAAATACCCATACGGACCCGTCATGAACCGACCGTTTTCCATGTGCAACGTGGGCTCTGGCATATTGTGCTCTTGCAGTTTGCTGTCGAACGTTTCTCGGATCTTCTTGACGAGGGCCGAGATGTCAACGCGCGCCTCTCCTGGTTTGTACGGGATCCCAATCCCCCCTCCTACGTTTATGTACTCGAACTCGATGCCCAGCTCCTTCCGCAGCATCGCAACGGTGTCCAGCATCCTCGACACGGTCTCCACCCAGTAATCGTTCGAAAGCACGCAGGAGCCAGTCATCATGTGGATTCCGAACCGTTTTGCCCCGTACGCCTTAGCCTTCTCGTAGGCCTCTTTGATCTGGTAATGCCCCACCCCAAACTTCGCGTTCGGGCCGCCCAGAACGTTCGATTTGGTCTCCGAGTCCGTTCGGCCTACCCCAGGGTTCAGCCGAAAGGAGATGAGCTCGGGAAACCCCCCCTCTTCTTCCGCGACCGATGCTAGTGCGTCGACCAAAGAGACGTCGTCCAGGTTAATCACCGCGTTTTGACGAAGCGCATACTTTAGGTCGGCGTTTGATGTGTAGTTTGACGTGTAACATACCAAGTGCCCTGGGCAGCCCAACTTTTCCGCGATGTAAAGTTCCGAGGTCGACGAACAGTCCAACCCGCAGCCTTCGTCCATCAGGACTTTCAAAATCCCTGGGTTTGGCAGCGCTTTCACGGCAAAATGCTGCTGAAAGGTAGGGAAAAACTTTTTAAAGGAATCAATTAAATTCCTGGCATTTGCGCGTATCGCCTGCTCGTCGTACATCTGGTAAGGAGTGCCGTACGTCTCCGCAAGCTGTTCGAGCCGAGACAAGCTCAACGGCACGGTCTTTTTCACCGCTGTCGCTGAAAGAGAACTCATGGTTGTAACTGGAATCTGGGGGGTCAAATTAATCTGTGGTAACTATCTTTGATTGCACA
>LT642759.1:0-11126 GCA_900128585.1 Stramenopiles sp. TOSAG23-3 | reverse complement strand
CTCCTTCTTTCTTCTTCTTCTTCTTCTTCTTCTTCTTCTTCTTCTTCTTCTTCTTCTTCTTCTTCTTCTTCTTCTTCTTCACTCGCGGATCAGTGATCGATCAGTGATCAGTGATCGATCAGTGTCATGTCATGTGATACATTCTGACATTCTGATTTTTATTTTTAGCCGTTTGTTGTTATTATTATTATTATGGGAATAGCATAGAAGCAATATTTAATTCCATAAAATATTAATACCTGTTATTCGTCGTATCTATGATCTATGATGTAGAAGAACGAATACATAGTCTATGAAATATATAATGTAATAATATACGAAGCAGACAACTAACAACTCCTCTGATAGCTTAGAAGAATTTGGCAAATTATTTCATTTACATATATTTTATATAAGAATAGCATGAGGATGTTTAGGAATGGTGAAAGAACACTTATACTTACATGCGATTGATTCTGTTAGACACTCTAAAAAAGAAAGAAACAATTGTTGCATTAAAGTTATACTTTGTGTAGCTGTAATGATGTATTTCAAATGGTAAGAGAAGGTTTTGAGGGTTGTTTGTTGTGTAATAGCACAAGTAAGTAGGGAATACACATACACACACAAAGGTACAATTTTGATAAGGGTTCAGTGCAAGTGTTCTTATCAGGTTTAGTTCCCTTATTGTACTTGGCAGAGTCTTACACTTGAAAGCGAGCGGTCCCACACGCTGGAGCTTGTATATATATCAGTATTAAAAAAATCAATGAAAACGGTTGGATTCACATCCCTGTGCTTCTTTCTCTTTCATTTCATTGAAATTCAGTTTGTTTTTATCTTTTTTTTACACACCTTGTGGTTGATTGTACATCAGGGGTTAGGTATTACATTCGAAATAAATGTAGAATATATATGTATGTAATAAATAATAGTTTTTTTTTTTATCACATTTTTTTTTATACACCAATAATAACACAACACAACACAATAGAATACTAGTAGGAGAAGAAAAGAGAAAAAAATAATAAAAAATTAGTCGTCGAAAGAATAATAATAATAAAAATATAAAATCGTATCGGATAAATAAATAAAAACAATATTCCTATATAATATTTAGTATATTAATAATGTAGTTATTGAACTCTTCATCACAGATCACAGACGACAAGACCGAACCCGTACTGGTACGGGTACCGTACGGGTACCGTACCGTACGAATAGCAAGAAGAATGAATTGAGATTTGGGGGGTCTCAACTCTCAACTCTCAACAATTGAAAATGTGTGTGGGAAGAAGCGGGAAGACAATTTGGAAGGAATTTAAAAAGGGAATTAACTCTCTCTCTGTAGATTTAATTTGTACAAGTCTTGAATTAAATAAAACATTAAAACTAAGTATTTACCATTTCCGTAGAAAAACCTGCTAATTGAATGCACAAGCGAAAATTTTAAATGTACAAATTTGCTTGAAAATGTAATCGCAAGGACGAAGCAAATCTACTCTGCTGGCGCAGCGGCTTCTTCTGCTGGCTTCGCGGCTTCTTCGGCGGCGGGGGCAGCTTCTGCTGGCGCGGCTTCTTCGGCTGGCTTTTCCTCAGCGGCTGGTGCGGCTTCCTCGGCTGGCTTTTCCTCCGCGGCGGGGGCGGCTTCTGCTGGCGCGGCTTCCTCGGCTGGCTTTTCCTCAGCGGCTGGGGCGGCTTCCTCGGCTGGCTTTTCCTCGGCGGCTGGAGCAGCGTCCTCGGCTGGCTTTTCCTCGGCGGCTGGGGCAGCTTCGGCTGGGGCAGCTTCGGCTGGGGCAGCGGCAGCTTCATCAGTAGCACAGTGATCTTTCAATAGCTTTCGCAGCCTGATTACTTCGGCTTTTGCACTTTCTCCACGTGGAGTATTTACATCTGCCGCGGTAAGGTCCTTTGCACTTTCCGTCGCAAGAACATCTTTGGTTTCTTGCGCTACACTGGCTCCGGCACCCATTGCAATATATTTTCCTTTTGTTGGTTTGATAAAACGAGATTTAAATTTGTAACTTTCTTTATATGTTTATACACTACTTGCAATTCTTTCCAGAAACTATATATATATTCTGATTTTAAATAGAAACGAAACAACAACAAAGAGGAAAGTCAAGTGATACAAAATAAATACTACCAAACAGACAGTGCGTCTTGAACAACATTCCGCGTGATGATGATTTATTACAAATGATTCCAATGATGTGTGTGTGTAATTTAAAGGAATTTTTATTTTATTTTATTTTTTTGTGCGAACCTCGGTGGTGTTGATGACAGTAATATAGAAGTAGTAGGGGCAAAAAGTTTCATAGTGAACATAATAAAATAATATTTCAATTATCTAAATAACATAGATATAGCATTAAGATTAAAAAAAAGAAAATGAGGCTGGTCATCAATTTAATAAATTGTTACCGCTACTTAAATTAAGTATATAGTAACAAAGAATTAATTTTTCTCGCTTTTCGTATATTGTTTTACACAATATAGCATTAATAGTGAATTGATAAATATTTACTAACAAAACAATATACCTTAATAATCAAAGAAAGAAGATGTTCTTGGGATTAATAACGTTACAGAGTATGGGATTGAAGCACAACGTACAGGACTCAAAGAAACGGCACAGTGCTGTGTTTGTGTTAATTGGTGGCTTATAGTATCGGTTGATTCGATCGGAAAAACAAATAAATACAGAGTTACATACTAAGATAAATAGGAAATACGTAATTCAATTTGCAATTATATAATTTATATAGGATAAAATAATTTGTATATAAAAATTAGTAGTAGAAAGAAAAAATGCTCACTCTTGGATCTTGGAGAAGATACTACTACAGATTAATATTTTGGCATTGAAACCATTCGATAGACTATTTTAAAAATCTTTGGTGTACGAACTCATTCGATTCGATCTTTATTTTATATTTTAATAGACTAAATAACTTTCGTGTACGAACTCATTGTCAAAAACTCTTCTAAATTTTATTTATAAGATTTTAGATTTTTATCTTGATGCTCCTTCTTCATCATCAACCGTTTCACCATTGATGCAATCATCGTCGTGGTCTTTCAAAAAGTTTTCTAAATAATTAAAATAACTGCTATAGAGACAAGCATTCACACAGTACGATAATAGGAGGAACTTGTACTCTGCTACTGCCATTAGTACTATTTATTAACCACTCCTCGTCGTACTGCTTCTTCTCTTTATTGAATAAAAAGATCTCCCCCCCCCCTCCCCCTCCCTCCTTCTTCTTCTTCTCGGTTGTTGTTTTTGACTTGCTCTGCTGATTTGTAGACGACTGTATTAACATTTGTGTTTTACCCATCAACTTGCTACCATTTTTTGAACAGTCGTCTGGAAAATCTCTTTGCTGTAGGATTCATTGCTTCACCTTTTTGCGAATAGAAAAAAGAAGACTTCCTCCAGTCAGTGTCTCCGCAGCAATAATTTGTACAATCTAGAGTTTCAAAGAAGCTTGGCGGGCGACCACTCCGGGGATTCTCAAAATTGTAGGATAATGGAACCCCTCAAGGTAGACTGGAACCAGGAGCTGCGGAAAAGCGTACTGAAAGGAAAACTAGAAGAGATGGACATTGCAATTGCTTATGGGGCAAATATTAACCATATATACAAAGGGGGTTGGACTCTCCCACACTTTTGTGCAAGAAACAACCAGCTCGAGGCCCTGAAACAGATTGTTCTGCGCGGAGGAAAATTGGGGGCACAGAAGCTCGATGGTAGCACAGCCCTCCACATTGCAAGTAGCAACGGTTTCATTGATATTGTCAAGACGTTAGTCTTCCATGGCGCAAACATACTAAGTAAAAATTTTGAAGGAAACACCGCGCTTCATATTTCTTGCCACAAAGGCTGGGAAAAGGTGACAGAGTTTCTTGTTCTTGAGGGCGGGGCCAACGCGGCGGAGGTCAACAGCAGGGGAGAGACGGCCCTCCACTTGGCGAGCGCGAACGGGCACGTTGGGTCCATGAAGACTTTGTTCGAGCACTACCATCCACAAAATCAGGACAACAAACTCGACCTCAACGCGAAAACTCTTAAGGGAAACACTCCGTTGCATTTTGCAATCTTTTTTCAAAAGAAAAAAGCGGAGGAGTTCTTGCTTCGCAAAGGCGCGGACGTGTCGATCAAGAACAGAAAAGGGGTCGTAGCCGTAGAAAATAGTCGTTGTTCCAAAAAGAGGGACAATGTAAAAGTGTACAAGTCGAGAAAACGGCCTCACAGGACCCTCTTGCCCCAAATTTCCCCTCCAAAGGGCTCTATTAGTCAAACGCAGAATGGTCGCCAAAGGGTCGACCCCAAAGCTCCCAGCCCAGCCGACCAGTACGATTGGGAAAGATACGCGAAACGGTTGAAAGCGATCTTGGACAAGAACCAGATAAGTTCTCCCTCCGTTTCCTGCTTTAAAAACACGGACAAAGTTGTTAACAGCATCAGCGTGGATGTTGCAGGCCCAGAGAGCGAATTTGCTAAGGATCCTTTCGATTCGACGATAAACTTTAAGATAGGTTCAGCACAGAAACAAAACCACATTCGGAAACTGTTCAGTTCTCCAGTCGGAGTCAGAAAGAAAATCCCCTTTTCTATAGAACGCAAGAGCATCACAGAGGATAGAGAAAACATGCCGGGCCGCCCAAATATTGTGAGAAAACGCTGTCCAGTCCCCAGTGATTGCGTTAGCTTAAAATGATCGGGGAAGTGAAAAAGGCGTGTTTTACGCCACCAAGAAGTAAAATAATGGTAATCCCTTCTTGTCTATATATATAATAAGAATGACTAAAGTACGAGGACTGAACGAACCGGTACGGTACCGGTACAGGTAATACAAATGAGAAACAATAGAGCAGAGGAACAGGCACGGGTATTATCGTACGTACAGGTAGGAATTAATATAATAGTCAGTCTATTAAATACGTACGGTAGGTACAGGTACGGTACGGATACCTGGCAGCAGTTTTCCTTCTTGGTGTCTGTTGTCTTGGTGCGATCAGTTTATTATTTATTGACGACCCTTATATTTGCGGTTATTATAATTGGTACCTCAATCTGTTCGTGCAATTTGAAGTACAGATTTGTTGAAATCCTTTCCGAACAAAAATGAAACTTAGTATCAGTAAAACTGGAAAGACGTTGAGAATATTTGGTTGACGAGTGTTATTGAGTTGTAAATGTGTCGCTGGTTGTTATACTTTGGAGACGCCGTTTGCCCAGCAAACATTTTGTTTTTTGCCGGGCACGGGCTTATCAATCAGTCTGAGGATGTCGAGGCGTATACCCCTGAGGTTTCGGAAAACGACGCCCGGAATAATAGAGTAAACGTGCACGGAAGTGGCCTGGGGTGGTACCCTTTGTTCACTGAAAACCACTCCTTGGACTTATTCAATTACCAGAACCTAAGAATCGATGAAAGGCCAGGAATCTATACTGGGGCTATTGCTCCAAGTCATGATAGGAATTTGCGAAGACTTGCGAGAAGCATTCGTTCTCACTTGATTTTCAGCCACATTCGGGCAGCAGGGCCGTTCAGCCCCGTCCATGAATTCAATTGTCACCCGTTCCAAGCGGGACGTTACATGTTTATGCACAACGGAGGGATCAACCGTTTCGCAGAGATAAAAAGGGACCTGTGCTACGGATTGCCGGTTCACATAAATAAAATAATCTACGGGTCAACGGACAGTGAGGTAGCCTTTGCGCTTTTTCTGTCGTACCTTCCTGACGGCGACTTTACGAAAAAACAGCCTCAAGAGGTCATTGAAGACGCTTTCGTCAACATGATAGCTCACTTGGAGTGGGCTACGGGAAGTTTGAGTGACGTAGACGAGGATGACGAGCCGGTGCCATCTGCAAAAAACAGCCTTAACTTTGCAGTCACAGACGGTAACGTAGTAGTCGTTTCACGGTTTCGTTCTGGAAAAAAGGACGACCCGCCCAGTCTATACATCGCGCACGGAGCGTGCTACAAAATCACCGAGGGCGCAAACAATCTGAGACAGAAACTGAAAAAGCAAAGATCATACGTCGACCAGCATGGGATTTTGGACACTGTTCTAGTGTCAAGCGAACCATTGGATTTTGCAGGCAAGGGGTGGAGAGTCATCCCGAAGAATACTGTCTGCACCATATACCCCCAAGGACATCCCGCGCGTTCCACGTGGGAATCCAATAGGCCCTCCAAAGCACCCCTTGAGATCAGCTATATTCATCTGACACGGGAACGCCTGCGTGAAACTGTCTTGCGAAGAAAAATCCACTCGAAAGAAGACACCAGAGAGTTTACTCCTGCCATCTATGGCACCCCAGCGATAAGAGCCAAAGAAAAGAGAAACAAGACCCTCGCCCCGCTGTTAAAACTGGCCCTGACCCTTGGGGTGGCCTTTCTTGCCTCAGCTGTAGTAAGAAAATGAAAAAACACCCCTGCTGGTAATATGAATCACGTAATTCTTTCGCATTCATTTTGATGTTACAAAAATGTAAATTTTACACGTAATAAGTATTGCATTTTTTATGTCACAAGCCCTACAGTAACCCCTTCTTAGACAAGTTTGGAAAAGAATTTTATAGCGCAGCAAGTTTGCTACTCTGGTGGATGGAATTGTTATTTTGAGACTGTGAAACACCAACCATTGCTATCTGTCTGGACATCGCAACAAGCGCCCCGTTCGAGTCCCAAATGCGCCCGTCTTCTTCTAAATACCCTCCAAAAATTCCCGTGGTCTCAAAACTAAATTTCAAGGGCCCTGGAGCGGGACGCTGGCGAAATTGAATGGTCCAGTTGATGGTAGGAACCCACCCCGTCACATATGCCCCAAGAATAGGGGGGATGGACGCGTCCAAATACAGAGGCGCAGCCGCCAGCGAAGGCTCCGACCCATCTTCGAAAAAGCAATACCCCGAGTACTTTGCAATTCCATTCTTTACCGCTTTCTGCCGTTTAACCAACATTTCTTCGTTGTACGTACCATCATCTCTGGTCGTCCTACAGTCTTGGTAACGTTGCGCAGTCTCCAGGGGGACGCGCATCCTTACCCTGGAGCGTACGCTCTGCTGATTATTGTCGCCCGCGTCGAGCCTGACACACTCAGCAAGAGGTGGCAATACGGGCGGAGTCGAGCGATTGGAAAGGTCAGCCAGGTTGGGTCCTTTTTCTACTGATATTTGTACTTCTGCACACGTTGCAACAACATGAAGGCATTTTCTATTGTTCTGGAACAGGGACGCGGCAACGGTCGACGTGCTCTTACCCGACTTTAGCACGGACACCCGCGTCTGAAAATGGCCAGGAACCATACGGTTCAAAAAATGGACGTTTGCACTCAATACTTCAGAGTGTGCATTTGGGGGCCTTTTCTGCCCTGAAGGAGGCGGTTCCGTAGAAGCAGCCTTCAACTCTCCAACAATACACTTCAAAACCACATAGGTGGAGTAGCCCCCCCGAAGGAATTTTCCCCACCTGCCAGTTCCCGCTTAGTTTCCCGCTCCAGTTTCCAACCGACTCCCGTTCCACGTCGAAGTCTTTCTTTAAAGATTCCATTCTGAACGGTAGTCTTACCACGCCCTTATTTATATGATGTGTGTACCCAGAGAACAAATAAAAGAAAGAATTAGAAATGTTTTGAACAGAAAAATATCAGATACATCAGAAAGGGACGATAAGTTGTGTTTACAAGGATACGAGGAAACATCGTTTACATATATTGAATTTTAATAATAATATTTCGAAGACGAAGAAGAAGAAGAAGAAAGAAGAAAGAAAGAAGAAGATCGAAAAATAATAATTAATTAAATAAAAAAAAAAGACACTCCCCTCTATGCTGTGTTGTTGTTCTGTTGTTTGTAACATTATTAGTTCTTGTTTTATTTCTTCATCCTCATTTCTTCGACCCATTATTAGATTATTTATTACAATAATAACAATAAGGACAATGATGAATAGAAGAATAAATAATAATAATTTCAATTACTTCGCTAGTTTAGTTTTAGTTTAGTTTTACTATGGGTATATTAGACTACATACGAGGAGTACGTGTAGTCTACTATATATAAATACCCTATTCGTAGAATTATCTATATAGACAGAGTATTAGAAAAACAAAAGAATAAATAAAATATCTTTTAATTTCAATTATTATACTAACTTCGTAGCCTCGTAAGCTACGAGGAGGAGTCAAGACATCCTCATCTTGTGTTTATATAGTCTAGTATTTTATAATAGTTGTAGCGCTACTACTACCGTATAATTATGATAAAAAATTGAACCAATCAGATAAAAGATTTCTGAGTGAATAAATTATTATATAAAATAAATGTACTTATTTTTAGGCCTAATTTATGAGAGAGAGGGAGAGAGAGAGAGAGAGAGAGGAGGCTGGAGGCTGGAAGAGGAGAGATTTCTACTTTTCATTTTCATTTTCATTTTCATTTCTTTTTTTAATTGAATGAAATGTTTACTTGCTATTTTTATATTATTAATGCTTTCTTTTTTTTAATAAAATATTTTGTTTTTAATTAAGCTTAAGCAAATCATGACCTCACATCCCTTTTTTAATCCTCTTTTTTTATATTGAATTTAGTGCTGCGTAGTTGTTAATAACGTCAGTTAAAATGTTTTTAAAAAAATGATGTGATTTATTAATAAAAAAGGTGATAAAAAAAAAAGCATTTTTCAAATTTCAACAAAAGAAGAAGAGAAAAAGGAATTTTGTATAAGAAGAGATACTACATATTAAGTTTAAGCTTGCATACAATTTTTTCTAAATGTTTCGATACATCGTATATATTATATATATATATAGATAGATAGATATTCAGAATCTTGAACGTATTCGTAGAATCTTTCCTATTGGACGATTTTGTATTATCACCTAACGCACGTACCGTTTACTATATTTGAAAGACATTTTCCAGTGGCATTACTCTCTCCCCGCAGACGCTTTTGTGCACTACCCAACGTTCCCCCAACGCCCACAATGCACCCTGCATACGCATGCCTCCTGCTGTTAGCATGCGGAGTCCCGCTGGCCGGTGCCCAGGAGGGCCAGGTGATCGCCCTCCACGACGACGACTTTGACTCGGCCCTGTCCGCCGTTCCGAACGCCATGGTCGAGTTCTACGCACCATGGTGCGGGCACTGCAAAAAGCTCGAACCCGAATTCAACACCGCCGCAAAGTACTTTTCGAGCCAGAGCAAGGTAATTGGGTTCTTTAAGGTCGACGCGACGAAGGAGCGCACGTTATCAAAAAGGTACGCCATCGACGGGTTCCCCACAATTCTTCACGTAAGAAATTCGACGGACGGGGCCCGCCTAACCCTTGCGCTCAACGTACTCAACATCTCCTTCGACAGTATCTCCCTTGGGTCCCTGCCCTTCCGGCCATACTTTCTTGCAATGATGTAGTGCTTTCCGGGTAACCACCACCTCGCCTTCCACTTACTCACTCTACTCGTCACTTCCTCGCTCATGGCCCGCTTGATCTCTGCGCATACGTAATCTTCCTCGTCCTGCTGCCGAATCGCTTCCAAGCGCCTCGCCCGTGTCGTCCTGTTCCGTTGCTCAATGACATTGGCTTTTCCCGCCGCAATGCTCCACAGTAATGCGACACAGTGCCGCGCGCTTTGCCGGGAATCAACTCGTCGGTGTGACAAATATATCCGCACCCTATTGTTGATCTTGGTGGCCATGGCACTCCTCATCTCCAGAAAACTTACCATGTCCATTTCGGCTTCGTGCACCATCATCAGCGCGGTTACCCTGCCTCTGTGGCCGCGGTACAACCAGTCCCGCAAAGATTTTCGGGACCGCTGGCCCCCTGCGTTCGAGTGTGAAACGTGCCACAAAGCTTTCACGACCGGCCACGATTACAGCCTGCACATGTGCTGAAAGAAGAGTTTCTGGGAGGAGGTGCTTTTAACATTTTGTACGTAGGTTATTCGTAAGTTAATGTGTATTTTTATTTCCTGTACAATTACCGCGAACGTTGAAGTGGCAAGGGTCGGCCTACGGGCGGCACGGCACGTGCACGTATGTTTCTCACGCCCTGGTCTTTTTGAGTAGGCCTGCTGCAAGTTCACGGCTATTTTTCGTTTACGACCCATCTCTGGGCGGGCCGGCCGGTCGCTTACTTTTTCAGGTTTGCACCGCGTGGGTCTACCAGCAGCAATGGGTCGTTGTGTTCGTACGGCTTGAAATCATAGTACAAAACAATCTCATCTGGCTCATCGATTTCGCTCTTTTCACTACCTTCCACACCCATCTGCGACAGCGTTGCCATGTCGTCCGTAAGCTCTGTCGAAGGAGACACGGTGCCCATGTACACTTTTAAATCTTTGATGCGCCCATGCCTCTCCTTTATCTTTCGCTTGATTGTAAAGAGCCTCATCTTCTCAACATTGCACTGCTTTAATTCGAAATCCAAAAAGATCCAATTGATTAGTTTCAACTGACAGTTCACAAATTTATCGACCTTTTCTGCCACTTCAACCTCGATTCCTCCAAGGTCCCCAAGCAACGAGCTGGTTGCCTTCTTAGTCTTCTTCTTCTTCTTCTTCTTTACCCCTTTCTTTCCCATCGTGGTGTTCGCACAGAGGTTCTTTCAAATGTACAATATCTCAGAACGTTTTGCTATGCCTGGAATTTTCCACCAACCTTGCCACGAAATACACACGAACTTTTAAAACCTCTTACTTCTTTCAAAGTGCGCATCAAGCTTTAGTTTAATTCTTCTTAAGTATAGTTTTTTAAAATATCGTCGAGAGATAGATGATTCGTTGCATTTTTGTTGCTGTTTTTTTGTTGCTTGTTATTGTTGTTGTTGTTGAATAACATCCATTCTCTTTTTGTTTACATGTTATTAATCTTGTTGTAAATAATATATTTATTTTTGAGGAGGTGTAACGAATAAATCTAATTTTTAATAAATAATTATATATTTTTAATTAATAATTAAATACTATTTTAAACACTCTTTCCTCCTATATAATGTATTATAGTTTATTTAATTAATTATTAAATTGTATTTATTTTAAATTATTAATAATAATAATAAAATATGATGGATGATGGATGATGTATTCTATCTTAAATTAAATATTAAATAGACTTAGTACTACTAT
>LT642758.1:0-11128 GCA_900128585.1 Stramenopiles sp. TOSAG23-3 | reverse complement strand
TGAATACAAAGAGGTGTACTAAAATCGTGCAACAAACTGTTTCACGATTCTCTTGGATAAGTGTTATTTTTTGCAATTAAGAGGCGCACAGCATTAAAATAGAATATCTCGTTATTTTAGAATAGTGAAACACTTTGTTGCACGATTTCGTAAAAAAATAAGATAAAAACAAAAAAGATGATTGTTTCACGATTCTTCTAGAGACTATTATTAATGTGGATTACAGTTATTAATTAATTATTATTAAAAAATATCATCATTATATTATTGTAGTAGTATTTATTTTAAAAAAAAAATTTCTCAATTTTTATTATTTTATATTTTATTATTCTCTCAACAATAATATTTTAATATCAAAAAAAGATTTGCAGATTAGTTAATTAAAACGTACAGTAGAGAATACTTCTTTAGAGAGGTTCTCAGAGACCCAAACATTTACGTTCAATAATATATCTTTACAATCAAACATATAACGAAGGAATACGTTATACCGAGGAGTTATAATTTTGAAAACAAATAGCTGTAAACTTTCATGATGCATAGTCTCTTAGGCGTTTTGGCCCTTGCAGTTTTCGCTTCGGGCGCAGCCCCTAAGTATGCCTCCGAGTACGAGCCTGTTAGTTCCAGCAACGTGAACGGCAGTGTCCCAGTAACAATAACAATATCGTTCTTCCCTGAAAACGAAAGCGCGCTGGAAAATGCCCTTATGCGAATATCAAACCCGGGGAACGAACAATTTCGTAAGTACCTTCGCCACGAAGATGTGGCCGAGCTGGTGGCGCCTTCCGCCGCTGGTCTGACGAAAGTCTTGCGGTGGACGAAGGAGGTTTTTGGTGAAGGCGCGGGGGTAACGAAGAACCAGCATGGTGACTTGATCGAGATCAAGACGACAGCAGGCCATGTCGCAAACGCGTTTGGGGTGAAGATGATAAAGATGCGGCACACAAAGTTAAAGTCTTTCACCGTTGTAAGGGCGAGTCTGGCAGAAAGCGTGACCCCGTCCACGATCGTCCCCAGCCACTTGAAAGAGTACGTTCGTGGCATCTTTGGCGTGGTTGAGATCCTCCCTCTTACCCGAACCCTTGTGCGGCAAATCGATGGTTCAAACTCTAATGGTGACCCTGGTGTGCAGGTTACTCCCCCAGTTATATTCAAGCAGTACAACATGACAGAAAATGACGTCGGTGGAAAGACTGGAAGTCTGTCGCAAGCTGTCGCAGCATTTGAACAAGCCGAGTTCCGCCCCTCTGATGTTTCCGACTTTCAAAAGAAGTTTGGCCTACCCCCAGTTATTATTGGGGTGAATGGCCCAAACAAAGGGGGCTATTTTGGCGAGGCTAGCTTAGACACACAGTACATTACCGCCTCGGGGCGCGGCGTAAAATCATTTTTTGTTGCGCAAGATGCGTTTGACATGTTGTCGTTTTGCAACAAAGTACTTGCCATGAAGCCTGTCCCGACCGTTGTTTCCATTTCCTGGGGGAGTGGCGAAAGCGCTTACCCGGCAGATCATATGGACGCGGCATCAGCCTGTTTTCAGAAACTTGGGACGATGGGGACTTCTATTTTTGCAGCCTCCGGCGATCAAGGCACAAACAAGCAAGGGTTCTGGGCATGCAAAAAATTTGACCCGACGTGGCCTGCCTCCAGCCCATTCCTGACTGCGGTTGGAGGGACGTACATTGATTCCGGCAGTCACGTCGAAAACGGGTGGAGCCTCAGCGGCGGCGGGTTTTCTGCTTTCTTCAAACGGCCTTCGTACCAAGAAAAGACCGTAGACGGCTACCTGAACAGCTCTAAAGTAACCTTACCGAACGCAAAATATTATAGTGCAGACGGAAGGGCAACCCCCGACATTTCCGCCGTTGCAACGAACTTTCTCATTTGCAGTGGTGGGTGTGACGGTGCTGGTACGTTGACTGGGACGTCTGCAGCAACCCCAACGGTGGCAGGAATGGTGTCCGTGATCAACGACAAACTAGCAGAGCAAGGAAAACCCCCCGTTGGATTCATCAACCCGTTAATCTATGGGCACAATGTCGGCTTCGACGTTCTCACTGGCAACAACAAGGCATCCGGTTGCCCAACAGGCTTCCAGGCAACAGAAGGTTGGGATCCAGTGACAGGCGTTGGGACCCCGTTGTTTCCAGTCTTGAAAGACCTTCTGATGAACCCCTCTTTGCAGTAAGTACACAAATTCGATGTTCATTGTCCCACAATTTACATTTAATTAGCGCATGGGTTCAATGAAATGCATGGTTCAGGCACCCCTGGGTTTCTTCATTTGGAATAGAGAGAATCGATTCTCCTTTTTATCATAAAACTTTTTTAGCTAATAATTAAAAAAATGAACCATTGTAATCATTCTTTAAAATTAAAAAATATATATTGTTTTAAATCATTCAGTTTAATTTACTTCGTAAATTTATTAACTTACGAAAAAGTACGAAGTAAATTGTTTATTGGAAATTATATCATCCCCTCGGTGATTGACAACCAATAATGAAACAAAACTACAGAATCTAGAGTTCAGTTCGCAGTACATTAATTTTAATTACTTAAATAACAGCCAATTTTCTTGTTTTAATTGTGAAAAACAAAAGTTTTTAAAGCTGCTGTTTATTCCAAAAGAGTTTTTTTTTTTTTAGTTCTTAGTATATCCCCCCGCCATTTTCTTTTAACGTCGATTACATGCAGCCGGTGTTCGGTATGTTTTTTGACCACCTCAGTCGTAAACAAAGAGTCACTCCTACCGTGGCGCAAATTCAGGAACGCGTTCCTAAAGCCGCTTTGGCCTAAGATAAAGATTTGCTGATAAAAATTATACTTCAAAGATCTCTTATACAATGGCTGCCCTTGGTAATAGAAAACAACCACGCCTTCGTCGTCACCTGCAAAAACGTTGCCTATCAAATTGTTCAGCAAGACGGCGCTAAATATCATACCAACAACCATCACGGTTGTGTTGCTCCTGTATTTGCATGCATCGAAAAAAATAAACATCCACACTATGAACATGAAAACGAAACCGTTTATCGGCGAAAATTTTGTCGCTGGTCTCATGATATCAATGATCCAATTCAAGAGGGCGCATAACATGACAATAACCACCTTCAATTCTCTACACAACAACTTCACGCTGTCCCATTTGACATTAGATATCTCGTATTGGTAGCTTTGCGTGTAATCGATGTTGGGTTTCCGGCAGCATACCCATCTCCCGTTCGAGCATATGATAATGTTTGTCATGTAGAAAATGACGATGGAAGACAGTCCACAGATTTGGGTGATCTGATTCAGAGTCTCTGACCTATCTTTGAAAATAATGGAATTAATCACATAGAGACAGGCGGCTATTGTACCGCAAAAGGCAGTTGCTTCCGTCCCTATTGTGATTTGATGCGGTTCCGGCACCGTTTTAGATATATAGTCCCCCAATTTTCTCGCCCTCCGGAAGCAACGGTCTTTGGCAACAATTTCCTCGACGTAGACTATATGTTTGTGCGCATCTACTCTATGGTGACTAACTGCTTTGTCGACCATTCCGTCATGGTAATGCTGTTTATAGATGTACTCTGCAAACACTTGTGGGTTCTCCCACAGTTTATCGGCCTCTTTAGCGTTTGCGGTTTCGTTAAATCGAATACTTCCATCAACTTCTAGATTTGCACGATAGACTTTTTTATTCCATAACCACCCATGTGATATTTGGATGACACCCTTCCCAGGTTTAAAGAGCGGCCTGATTCTAGTGTCAGGCGGTAATTTTTTACCAACTTCAGTGTTTGCTTCGAAGTTTTCGTCCTTGTTTTCGTCAATTATGTATTTTAACTCTGGCGTGTTATTTCCTTCGCCTGTCGCCACAAATAAGACCGTTTCCGACCTTTCCCGACCTTTCTTAGCTTTGCCCTTTTTTTTCGCTTTTCCTGTCTGGCGTTTCCTTCTGGTGATGAACAGAAAATGCTCTTTCTCGTTGATCCATCTGAAATTTTCGATGTGTAATATTTCTTCTTCATTGAACTCCGCGTATTCCCTTCTCTTGCGCATCTCTGCCAGACCAGACTCTAGATCTTTGATCTCTCCTGCTTTCTCAAATACTATTTCTGCTAACGGAGTAAATATCATACAGCAGCCAGCAAAAGGTTGTATACGCTGGTCTAACATGACGGTCGCTATATCTGTCTTTTTCTTCATATTGTAGGCCAATACCCCCTCGAAGACCTGCCCCCCCCCCTCTGATTTATACGTTATCCTGATTCGTGCTCCTGCAACCCGGCCTTCTTTTATTGGCTCTAGCGTATGTAGAAGGTATGGCCCATGAGGGTACTTCTTCTTTTTGTCTTCTGCTTCTGTCGTTTTTCCTACCCTCAAGCATTCGGGTGCTTTTTTCATAGCGTGATATAGCCAAGATGAAGGATCCTTTCCAATCTTTGCCTTCCAATCTTTGATTGCTTGCCACAATCCTGCCAATGTCAACGTGAATATTTGTGAAAAAAGACTTCTTTTTACTTTTGATTTGTACTGTATGTGCCCTGCAAATGTAAATACTTTCTTATCGGCTGATTTATCAACGCCTAGATTCCCCACGATATTAGACAGCATTAAAAATGCAAAAAGGCCAAACAAAAAGAGAATGGTTGAGCGCTTTATTACACGGATGCAGTCCATGGTTACCACTACACAGGTTAAATAAAACACAACAAATCCAAAAAATGGCGAGAAATCATCGGTAGGTGTGAGGACGTCCACTAACCAGTTTAACCCCGCGAATAAGACTGGCAGAAACGTACTAAGTTCTTGCCAAAGCCTCCTAAAAATGGCCCAATCAAAATTGTTCCAAGCAATCAGAAAGTATACGGGCAAACAACAAAAACCCGACACCGATGTAACTCCGCTCCAGCCAGAGTCGCTCAAGTTGTAGTTATATAGGTATGAGGAGACGGCTATGGTCGCGAACATGGATCCTGCTTGTTGCGCAAATAATATTCTGAAGTGTTTGCCTGCAAATCGCTTGCTGGCGTTTTCCGCCTCTGATTTGGAGATGCTCCCCGACTTGAGGATGCTAAGGGTGCTAGTGCGGCGAAGGTTGTCAGTGCGGCGTGGGGGCCCCGCTTCTTGATCGACGATCTCCGCCGGAACCACTTTGCTGGAGCCTTTGGGCTGGCTCATCGCTGTTGCGTAGCAATCTCCTGTCTACAGCCTCTGCCCTCGAGAAATCTTGTACAGCGGGTTCTTTCCTTAGTGTCAATGCGTAGCAGCGTTCAGATGTTTTGCCGGGGCGCCGCCAATAGTAGTCTCTACTAAATTCTACGGTCAATATTAAACAGTGTATCCATCAGTTGCATTGGGTTTAGCCGACTGGTGGTGCGTCATTTCTGAAACCCCATCCATAATAATTAATAATAATAATTAATAATAAACCAAAAACAAATTGGCTGTTATTCGTTCAGTACGGTACCTGGTACATTTTTTACCAACTACTTATTTAATGCTGTGTTTATATTTTATATTCCCTCATCCCTATAATAACATTATATTGTGTATGTATGTATAATAGTATGAACCCACCGTAGTAAATATTTTAAAGTTGACCTAGCGAGCAGCGAGCAGTCCGTCCTGGCATGCTGTGCAGTATTCTGTGCATTCTCTTCTCATCAAACGATGATCGATGATTTTTTTGATGATCCGTTCGCAACCGTTATTGTTTGTTTGCTGTGGCAATGTTATTATAATTATTATTATTATCATTATTTATTATTATTATTATATTATAATATATTGACATTATAGTTATAATATTATATTATGCAAAAAAAAGTGGTAGTAAACAACGCACTGCTTCTCGTTTGCTGGACCAGAACTTTCTTCGCGACGTTGGTCGTTCTATTGATCCCAGCCTATCCATTTTGTTTGAGATTCAGCAAATGTCCTTCTCCAGGGGTAACCCACTAGCCGAGGAGAGCGTATCGAACACAACTGCAAAAGGAATGGAAGAGACTAGCAGACCCTCTTCTCCCAAAGAGCAGGAAGGCAAAACGGAAAGGGGTGCCCCAGAAAAAAAATGCAATAACAATGGAGTTTCCCGTAAAATACGTGGAACAGGATATCCTTCGGAAGCTCAATTGGAACGTTATCGGCGTCGCATCAGGGTAGAGCTAGTTAGAGATAAAAAGGACGAGTTCGGGCGCAATTTTTGGGGGAAACAGGAAGAGACGAAGCGGATATTTTCGTGCTCCGGAAACCATAACTTACACGTCCGGGCAGTGTGCAGATTTCGCCCTCTCTTATGGGAAGAAGAAGAAGGCGAAGAAGGCGAGGTTCGTGGAGACGGGGAGATCCCGCATTTCGACGAAGATGGACTAGAAGTGTTGATGCCTAACATAGACAACGGGAGGGCTGAAAAATACACACGGTTTAGCATGCAGGGCGTGTACGGCAGTTACGTCGACCAAACTCGGTTTTATGAATGTTTTCTGCCTCCAATATTACGCAGTTTTTTGTCTGGGGGCTGCGGCTCTTTCATCGTGCATGGTGCACGCGGATCGGGAAAAAAATACACTATGTTTGGGCCAGAATTTTGGGAAAATTGGGGCACGAACGTCCAAGCGGAACTGGAGGGTATTGAAGAAGAGAGCGTAGGGATAGTGTCCAGGCCAGGAACAGCACAATCGAGGCCGGGGACAGCACAAACCCAAGGGACGGAGCGACCCCTTTCAAGGGGAACAAATATGACTCGCCCCGCATCAAGGCAGTCCGTGGCAAGTAGTGTTCCGTCATCAATGTTCACGAATTTTCCTGGCGACCCCACTGCCATGGCAACTATGAAAGCAACAAAAAACATACCCGACGGCGATGACACAGACGGGATGTTCCCAAGATCTATTCGGTACATATATAGAGAGGCCAATCGCCGTCTAATTCAAGAGCAAACGGCGATAGAGGTATACCTATCAGTTGTGACAGTGTGCGAGGATGACCCGTGCGCGTACGACATGCTAGGGCTAAACCCAGCAGAACCAAAATCAATGCGTTGGAACCCCAAAGAGGAGACATTTTGGCCTGAAGATTTGGTTACGTTGAGGTGTCGCGACTTCGAGAGCTGTATGAACACGTGTTACTCTGCAGTGCAATTATCCCGTTCTTTGTATATGCCTCACAGCTCAATGATATTCCTGGTGCAATGCACAATCGGCGGGATAAGCGATCGCTGGGACGCCCGGGGGGATCGTTTGCCCGAGGGGTTGGAAAGGAAAGGGAAACTGTTTTTTGTGAAATGCGACGATAGTGACAGTGGGGAATGGGATTCTACCGAACTTTATAATTTACTCTCACTACGAGAATGCTTGGCAAAAGCCCGATCAAATGCGTTCCCTACAGGGAAACCTAGGCTAGTCCTCCCCATACGCAGTTCAACCCTGACGCAGATTTTGTCTGGTCCGTTACAACCGGGCCAAATGGTTATCTTTGCAGCCTGTGCATCTACATCACTTATTAACTATCGCTCCACTTTCCGCACATGCCAAACCGTTGACTTCATACACACCGCAAATCGCGCTTCAAATCTAGATGAAAACAGTATGTTGAAACGCAAACCTGTTAAAAAGAAAGAAAAGGTGAAAACAATTGAGACGGAGGAAGAACGTTTGGCAAAGAAAGTAGCCGCCGAAAAGAGGGAAGTCGCTCGACTGAAGATGGAAAAGCAGCGCATGGCGCGAGCATTGAAGAAGCAAAAAGAGAAGGAAAAGCGCGCGGCAAGAAAGAAAGCGAAAGCAAAGCGGAAAAACGAAGAATTACAAGCCGCAAAGGCGGAGAAAGCGGAAAAGGACGCGCTTCGGGAAAAATGCCCCATGTTGCCAATCTTGGCGAAACCCATGCGACTATCCCAAATGTTGAATTCTCCCTCTAAACTAATCGAAGCCAGAAGGCTCGCCCAGAGTGGGACAATCGGTACACCGCCGGCAAATGATATATGCCTGGACAAATCTTCTCGCATGTATTTTGGGGGCGTTGGATCTCAAACAATAATTTACCCGCCTTCTGCGACCCAACAAAACACAAAAAATGAAAAAAATAATACTGCGGTTGCCTTTTTTTAGTAATACCAAGGTTACAAAAGGGTGTACTTTGTAGTAATACCAAGGTAACAAAAGGGTGAACTTTGTATCATATTAAATACCTAGTCGTATGAGGGTGTAATAATGTATTATTTATAAATAAACAAATGTTTCAAATTTTTTTCAGTCTAGTAGTGCAGTGTGGTATTTAAAACGCACACCACCATCACAGCAGGACAATACAATACAATACAATGCTTCATCTTCTTCTTTAATAAAACCTTGTTGAAAAAATCCAACCGAACCATCATACACACAATATCACCAAACCAAAACCACACCACCTTCCTCCTTCTCATCATTTTTTGTTGTTGTTGCAATCGACAACAAGGACTTGCTGACTTCGACTACTTTTGCTGTCATCAACTCGGGCTTGGCAAGTAATGCACCGGGGTATATTTAGTCACAGTGTAACAGCACGCACCGACTACACGAACAGTGCAAGTTTAGCATTATCCCCCCCACAAAATAAAGAACCCCAATAGCAACGGATTTTCTTCGTAGGAACAATGAACTTTCGTTTACCTCATGGTCCCGTAGGAGACCATATTAACAACTTGCGCGACCAGAACGCCGACTTGGCCGCAACCTTAGGCTCGCCCAATAGTCCAGACAGAATTAGGAACAATGAGGTAAATTCTCCCCGAGATTTTGAAATTTCTCAGTTAAAGACGGCCCTACAAGAGCAGCGGAATACAGCATCAGAACTTGAGCGTAGGAGCCAGGAAGCTTTGAGGAAGGCCTTTGAGCGGGAGCAAAAGTTGAGACAACAGTTAGCTAGGCTAGAATCGGGCCAGATTAGGCACGACTCCAGCCCCCCAAAGTTATCGTTTATCAACGAAAATGAAGTAGACGATTATGTCAGAGAACTGAAAAAGAACGCCGATGTCTCAATCCAGTTGGCGAACGAACGGGCACGGGACGCTGAGAATCGGGCGAAAGCATATAAAGATTCACTCGTGAAAGCGAAAATGTTTAAACTGCACACCGCATTAGAAAACATGGCCCTCGATTACAGCAAAAAAGAAAAGAGGTTTAGGGCGATAATTGCCAGTCTGCAGGCAGACAAAAACCAGCTGCTTGAAAAGCTTGTGAGATACGAAGGAGATGAAAAAGGTGTATAAAGTTGCACCGTTAGGCAATTGTTATTTGTAGCCTTGAATCCACCTCACAAAAATGTGTAATTCTAACCCGTCCGTATTATCAACCGTTTTAACCGTAATAATCATTTAAATTTCTAGAGATTTATCAGTACGGTATAAATAGAGCACACATAACAAAAGGCAAAAGGTCATACTGTGCAATTAACCCCCCTTAATTCAAGACCTCTTTTCTTGCAATGACAAAAGTGTGTAAAAATGGCCGTTCGCCATTGGGTAAGGTTGCGCATTTGGGTGAAAGGGAACCCGGTTCATGGCTAGCTGGGCCGTGGACGGTTGAGCAAAATTACTATATTCGTTTCCCATACCAGAGTGTCGGAGATATATCTGGGGCATCCAACCGCCTGCATATGGGTTCATTGCATTGTAATTATTCGTTGAGACTGGAGGGGGCTGCTGAGGTGGGGGCGGTGGAGGCGTTTCCGGCAAACCAGGCGTTAGCATGTGCTTCAAATGTATCCATCCAGGAGGCTTTCGGGGGTCATCATATTTCTGGAACTCCCCAACCGCGACGTCGTTTTCTAAGACGGCATCGCTTTTCTTCAGTTCTGGGTATTTTTCACCCGAACTCCCCCAGTTTGGGTTCTTGCTATTCCCAACTGCACTCGCTGCCACCCTGCCCCTAAAATTACTTGCCAAAGTACACCGAACGCTCAGAAAAATAACCGCGGACACAAACGCCCGCGTTACTACGCCACGGCGGTTGACCTCAAACGTCATTGCCCGATGTACTCTTTTGTTCTGCCCAAAGAGAAGCGCAAATAAGCAACGGTCTGAGCAAATTGCTTCAACCAAACGTTTCGTGGTTGCTTATTCACGTCTTCGTTTCAATTGCACAAGCACTGTATCGTTCTTATTTCAAACGACTGTCGAATCATTTAAACCAACATTTTACCAACGAAAGAGAGGCCTAATGGTTTAAATACATTACTAACTGAGTTAATTTCTTCAGTGGTCGGTCAATCCTCCCCGCAGCCCCCACCCCAAGCCAAGCCCCCCCCCCCTTTTGCTTTTGCCTTCTTCTTCGGTATAAAAAGAAACACAAACATCGTTTCTATAGAAGTATAAATTATATGTAGTATTATAATGATATACCTATATAATAATAAAAAACAAAACACACTATTAACACAGTATACACCACAATAATATAGGTTTACCTATTAGAATACAATGGACGAATTCCTATTAGAATAAGTATCAATGCTGTACGGTTTTATGTACATTTAAATGTATTGTACTATTAAAAACAAAACTATTTATGATTTTATACGATCACTATATATTTGAATTAAAAGGTAAATTAAATTAAAATAACGAAGTCAGGAGAACAACACAAAATTAAAGAAAGTGGAGGGGGGGGCATCGATAAGAAATGATGATTTTAATAAAAACATAATTTACATTTATTGTAACAAACAATAGTTTATATTCTGTAACTTTAACATAGTATAAAATGTTTGCATTATAATTTAAATTAAGAAAGAAGAAAACGTTATATTAATGGTTTCTTTCTTTCGTTCCTTTTTTGATCAGTTATCAATCCAATCAAATTGATCATGCAATGTTATAGGGAGGGGAACAAATGAAGGAATGAAACACCAAAAGGAGCGAACAACACTTGGTTCACATTCGTCGTTCCCACATTTTCAATTAGCAATATTTTCAAACGGCAGCGTTGAATTTAACCCTTGTGTTATACGCTTGTAAACGCACGGTTCGAACTGTCTATTGACTTTCATGCGGATCAGGCCGACCCTTCTTCTCCCGTCGGGAGACCGTTGTCGTCGGTTAATGCACTTTCGTCGTACTGAGCAAGTTTTTGTTAGTCTTGCTGTTTGTCTTGTCGCACTT
>LT642757.1:0-11131 GCA_900128585.1 Stramenopiles sp. TOSAG23-3 | reverse complement strand
TGCGAACAATCGTGAATTTACATCGTAATTTTGATTTCGGTGAATCATGAGCTCGGGCTGAAGGTTTGGGTCCACATCTCCCATGGATAACGTGGCATTGTTGATCCCCTTTTTTGTAAATGACGGCTCCAGTCCATCAATTAATGGAATCTTAGGTCCAAGCTGAAGGCTTATTGATCTTTTCTTTCTTTTTGGAATTGGAATAGTCCCACCGGTTGATTTCGATACAAGCGATACGAGCGACAAATTCCCATTCACCGCTTTCTTCGGCATCGCCATAGTCACACACACACACACACACAAACAGTACGACGTCCAAAAGGTTTCAAGCTCGAATGAAACCTCAAATACTTCTCGGGATAACTCCAAGGAAAGAACACCCTCTGTTCTTAATTCAATCTTTTTCATCAATTCATTCATACGGTCGATCTATAGTCGTTCTAATGACTGTTTTGTAAACTTCTTTATTAATATTTATTATTATTCATCTTTTTGTTTAGTCTAAATAATAATAAAATTTAATTATTTTTCTTCTTCTCCCTCTCTCTCTCTCCCCATTCATCTCTCTCGTTGTTTTGCTTTCTGTTTTGTTCGTTCTGTTGCTTTAGCTCTAGTCTCCTCATATATTTATAATACGAGGAATAATAGTTGTCGAGTGTGTATGAGTTAATATTCGTTCTAATGTTATTACGTATTATACATTGATTTCTTGAATTGAACATCCTTCGTCCTCGTACCTTTAGTCATCTTATTTCCATATTATTTTTATATTAGCTTGAAGAGCGGTAATAATAATAATATAAAAATAATAAGGGAAAAAATCAATATTTTAAATATTCTTTCTTGTTGTGTGTCTTCTTCTTTTTTTTTTCTTCTTCTCTCTTTTTTCTCACATTATTATTTTTTTTTTTATTATTATTATTTATTATTAAATTAATTCGAATTAAAAATAATAAATTAACTAATTTGAAACTGTTGAAACTCTTTGTGTATAAAAAAATGGATGGAGATGTAATTTCGTCACTTCATTTCTTTTTTTTTGTACAAAGATGGGGTGGACGAGGAACACAGCCAAATCAACCGTTTGATTTTACATTTTAATCCCTAGACTTTTGTGTTCAAATTCACACCAGGAACGAGAGAGAAGACCCGTTCAACCTGCGGGCAGTGGGTGATTTGTTCCGTATGACGACTTTTTTGAAACGTCTGGGTACCGTATCTTCCTCGATTCTCTCCGTGTTTCGTTCGCCAGATCCTAGATCACTGCGGCGAAATGCGCTGGCAATCATCCTCTTTCTGTCTGTTCCGAAAGTTGTGTGGGACATGTTTCGGTTTTCGCGAGCAAAAAATAATAAAAGAGGTATTAGTGACACTGAAAAGGAAGAGAAGGAAAAGCAAAAGAAAGACGATCCTCGAGTGGTGCTTTCGCTGAGCATACAGAAAACGGTGATTGAATTGCGAAAAGTCTGGGACAACTGTGTGTTGCCTTACTGTGAAGGAGCTCCAATGTCGGAGGCTTTCTTTCACAGTTTTTTGAAGGAGGCTGAACAGTTTTCTACAGACTTGGTGGAGAAGATAGGTCCTACTACTCCGCTAATAGCAGACGACCCAACGGACGAGGAGAAAGAGTTGCTGCGCGAGCTCGACCAGTTGGAGGAGGACATGTCGCATGAAACCCAGGCAGGTGATCCAGAGAAGGAAGATGGAGAAGGCGAGGCGGAAGATAGTTTTTTAGAGCAATGGTTGCAAACTTTGTCGGAGACCATAATAACACCCCTCCGAAAAGCATGCAATAGTAAAGCTTTGAATGCGTCCGAGGAGAGAGAAATTAGGCGATACGCGGGCGGGACCCTTTGTTTGACCAGGCTGGTAGAACAGGCTGTTTTTTGTCAAAGGCTGAAAAATGCGTTCTTCAAATTTAGCAAGTCGAAGCGTCGGCAAGAAAGTCACCAGGAATCGGCCGGCCCCGATGCCATCCCCGGGGAGGTGCTTCTGGATGCAATGAACCGGGACCGGCAAAAGCTGGAAGAGTTGTTGAACATAGAAATGGAAGAGAGCGAGTATTACCAAGACCAGGACCAAGACTGGGTGGAATTGGAAGAGATCTACGCTCTCCATGAATGCTACTGGTCTGTATCACCGAAGGATTTAGAGAAAGTGCTGCGGGAAAAAGTTGAGGGTTGCACGGCCACGTACTCTGAATTGCCGGAACAATTGTGGCGGCAACTTTCTGTAGACGTCCCACCTGCCCACAAAACGTTATGGTCCAACCCAGACCACAACGAAATGAGAAAAGAAGGGGAAGAGTTGTACGCAGACCCAGAAAATTTTAGAAAAAAGGAAACCTATGCGCGGATGACGGAGCAACTTGCCGAATTGCGTATTTTCACGCTTGCGAGCGAGCACATCCTTGAAAACGCCAAGAAAAGGCGTTTTATTAAATTGGTTTCTTTCGTTAGCAATGAACTTTGCGGTGAATGGAAGCAGCGAACCCTGATCCTCTTGTCGTGGGCCATTGGCGCTATCAAGGAATCTGCCAGCACTGCCCTGGGCTACTACCAAGCAAATCTGCTCCTGCAGTCGGTAACGCTCGCGTCTTCGACGGTGCTGACGGGCGGCAAAGATTCGGTGAATGCGAAATTATTTGGTTTGACGGACGTCATTGTCGGAATCATCACTCTTAATTTCTCCACGGTGTTCCTTGGCGATTTGCTTGAAAAAGTTGGCAATGCCGGACAAGGCAGCATAAAGAAAGCGTTGGAAAAAAAGCTCACGCACCACGTCCTGAGCCAAGATTTAGAAGATTGCGAAAGGTCTGACAAAAATCTTCCTTCTAGGCACAGGGACCCAGTTGGGATATTAGAGAACGTGAAACGAAACTGGGACTATACCGTGGGACGGATGTTGCTGATTCCGCAATCGCTTTTTTCACAAATTGCCGGGTTTGTTTCGTCTGGGCTGATTCTGTGGAAGCAAAGTCCGCGTCTCCTGGTAGTAGTTATCTTGTCAATATTTGCTGAGAAACGAGTGACCAAATGGCTGTATCGAATTGAAACCAAGTGTACAAAACTTGCGGGTTTTGACAAGCTGGAATGGGACGGTTGGAATAAAAACCATGATTTAAGCGAGGCGTTGAGAAAGTTTGAAGATATGAGGATCAACGCCAAGGAAATCGAGATAGAACAGAGCGTGCGCAAAGCGCAGGACAAAGAAGAAATGGAGAAAGCGTGCAATGATTTCTTTCGGTCGTTTTTTCAACCACTGAACTCTTTGGCGTCCATTATTCCAACTATCATTGCCGCGTATGTGGGCGGGCGGCTTGTGCAGCAGAACCAAGTTTCGAGCGCAGATTTCGGAACATTTACGTATGGGGCTGCGCAGCTGCTTTCCAAATTTAACCAATTGAAAAGAACCACGGTTTGTCTGTACAAAATGACAGACGAGCGCTTTAAAACTGGGTTTGATATAATGGACTTGCTGATCAAAAAACCAAAGATTGGGATTGATGGGGGGTGGAAACCGTCACAGGAGGAGGTGGAAAAAGTTCGAAAGAAGCAGAGAGAGCTAGCAAAGCTTGCGTCGGAGCAGGACGGACGGCAAAATGCTTCCCAGACGTCGACGTCGCTGCTAGGCAGCGAAATTGAATTTAAGAATGTCCATTTCAAGTATAAAGGGATGCAAAAGTACATGCTAAAAGACGCTTCCTTTAAGATTGAAGCTGGCTCGTTCGTTGGTATATGTGGAGAAAGAGGAGCGGGGAAAAGCACAATGTTCAAACTTATCATGCGGCTGTACGATATTCAGAAAGGGGAGATTCTCGTCGGCGGAAAACCCATAAAGTATTACAACCCTGTCTGGCTCCGTAGTCAAATTGGCCTGAGCAAACAGAACCCGCTGGTCTTTCGACATCGCACCTTGCGAGAAAACATTTTGTACGGTTCCGAGTCCATTGTGGAAGACTTTGGTCCTATTGAAGCGGACCGCTTTGTTGAGTCCGTTCTGAAGAAGGCTAATATACACCACCATTTTCAACAGCGTGACAAGTTTCCCCAAGGGCTGTCAACTTATTGCTACAGTCTTTCTGGGGGAGAAAAACGATCGGTTGGTACTGCACGGTCTCTGATTGGTGCACCAAGCATATTGTTGCTAGACGAGCCAACTGAGGGCTTGGATGCAATAAATGAAAGAAAGGTCATAACCAATATAGTAGACAATCGACCTACAGGTCAAACAGTGCTTGTCATTGCGCACCGCTTGTCTACAATCAAGGATGCTGATTATATTGTGTTTGTTGATAAGAGTGGGCGTGTCGCTGAGAGAGGGACCTGGGATGACCTGCTGAAGATAAAGAACGGCAAGTTCAAATCATTTCGGGATGCCCAGCGCTTGGAAGGAGATCATGACATGGAACACAGAAGCGAACGCTCAGACTCCAGTGGTGATCTCTCTGAGCACACAGAAAGAAGCCTGGCCCCGCTGGCCTTTGGTAAACCTGCCATCGAGGCCATCAATGCTGTCAAGAACCTTCAGTACTCCTCTGCCATTCCTTTAGATTTGGTCGGGCCCTTAGTGGGAATTTGCGACCAAATACTCAATCACAACCGAACTTTTGAAAAGGCTCCAATGGCGTCCCCTCGTAGACCGTTTCTGACCAAGATTGGGGTGGACTCTTCTTTGACGAAGCTCTCTTCCCCGGCCAGGCGCAGTCAGCAACCTCCAACAAACTGGGCGAAACCGTATCCTTTGGTGCGTGGTAAATCGCTTCCGGATAGCTTGGGGACGGGTGGGGAAAGTAATTTACAAAATGGGACAATTGCAAGACTCCAAAAGGGAAATCGAGAAACAACTTCAAAGTTGATTAGATTGCAGTCGGCAGACATTTAAATGTAGAGAGTGGCCTCTGTAGTGTGTATTAATAACACTGTGAAGAATGTCTTATTACTACTACTATACGATTATTTGAAAAAATAACAACACAAAAAAGAAGGAAGAGAGGAGGCGAAGAAGAAAAGAATAAAGTCCCCGCCGATGTGTCGTGGACGACAGACGACAAGAAGAAAGAAGAAGAAAATGCAATTCATTTGGTATTTGGATACTTACTTTTATAATAAAATCTAAGAATCGAATAGTTTTTAAAGATGTCTGTAAGAATTATTCGATTAAGAAATTAAAATATTAACTAATTCTTATATTCGAAAACCCTTTGAGCTTGTCGGATATTATTAGTTACGAATCGAATAGTTCTTATACAGGATTCGATCAGCACTTTGGTCCAGACAAGTCCCACGTGCGGAACAAGACACGTTCACGATGCGGCGTAACGTTTTCAGTGAGCTTCTGCTCGCTTCGTTTTCTTTGGTGTGCGTTGCACCAATTGCGTTTAGCGTTCAACGCACATGCAACAAAGTCATCCTTTCGGCCGCGGGAACCATGGAAGTAATTCCTTGGGAACGAGTCCAAGCACAAGTCGTCGCGAAAGGTTGCTTTGAAGATGGAATTCAACAAGGAAGTACCGGATGGGGGAAATTAGTCATCAATACGACTCGGACGAACAGCATGGACGACCAGGCGTGGGCTGCGGGGCTTCTTGAAGGCTACTTGACGTCACTGCGCATCAAGCAACGGTATCAGTCTTGGTCGCATGCGACATTTGGGAACCAAACAAGGGAGTACCATGATGCCACTGAGCGTTATGTCCAGCGACAGTTGTTGTGGGTTAGGGCTCAAGTGGAGAAGCATGGTGGGGCGGATGAGTACTGGGCCCACGTGGGCGCAACCCTTGCAATGATGGATGGACTGTCAGAAGGTGTGCGGGTGGCAGGGGGACAGAAAAAATATTTTAATGGAAACATTTCTCGCGCTATAATGCGCTATAATGATGATGAACTGGGACTATGATTTGTTCGAAATAGAAGGGCATCTTTTTCCGAATGGTACTGGGAAAAAGGTCGATGTGCAGCGGAGAAAGCAAGGTCACTGCCGCGCGCTGGTGAAGCTAGCAGCGGACATGAGCGAACTGTTCCTTGGGCATACTACGTGGGAGAGTTATGCGATGATGCTTCCAGTGTTCAAGTGGTACAATATGCCATTGGGGAAAGGCACAAAATCTGTGTCAATGTCCATGTCAACGTACCCAGGGAGTTTAATGAGTCAGCAGGACTTCTGCATGATGAGCTCAGGCCTTGTTGTAATTTCCACAACACTCCCTGTCCTCGACAACAACGTCCTGGCGGGTTTGTCGCCCCAAACCGTCCCTGGCTGGATACGATTCGTAGTGGCCAACCGTATGGCAAGTAGTGGGCCAGACTATAGAACAATCATTGGGAAAGAAAACTCAGGAAGTTACACGAACCAATTCATGGTTGTGGACCTGAACAAATTTCACGGGAAGGAACGGCGGCTCGACAGTAACACGCTCACAGTAATTGAGCAGCTGCCGACAAAGATGGTGTCAACGGATGCGACCCCGTACCTCCTACAAGGCTATTGGCCCAGTTACAACCGGCCATTCTTTCCTGAAGTGTCCATTGCGCTAGGATACCCGGCAGCCGTTTCCAAGTATGGCGAATTTTGGGACTACCAGCGGTACTGTGGGGCCGCCATCTTTCGTCGGGATGCTGCTGGCATCCAATCCCTGGATCAGTTTGAGAAATTTCTTCGCTACAATGATTACCAGCACGACAGTCTTTGTGCGCTTTGTGCCGTTGATGGCAAGCCCGTGGGTGCATGCGGCATTGCCTCCAGGGATGATCTGAATCCAGGAAGTTCAACAATGCCGGGCACTACCCCTGTTGCGCTCTGGAAGCTTATGGCAGGTGGTGCTATTGATGCTAAAGTGACAACGTCTGGCCTTGCGCGCGCATTACATGCCAAAGCCCAAGCGGGGCCAACCCACGATGCGCAAGCCCCGTTTGAATGGAGCAAAAGTAGTTTTGATCGCTCTATGGTGCACGAGGGTCAAGTGGATCGCTTTCAGTTTGGTTGGGAAACCATGGTCCCACCTTTGTTTCCAGCAAACAAGGAAAAGAAAGGACGCCACGTTGTGAAAAGTGTAAAAAAGGAGGAAACATTTGCCAAAATGTCGGCGTTTAAACGTCTTACACAAAATAGATATGATAAGAGGTAAACCGATGTCAGCTTGATGTCATGGTCAGCAACTTCATACTACCGGTTTGCTCTCAGAAGTCCTGTAATTTGGACATTGCTGGAGGAAAAGATGCACGGTGTATACCAGCTATAAACTATTAATTTTTAAAAAACCTAAAAGCTTAATTGATTCAGTTTATCTTTAAACATTTATGCCGCTGTGTACTTTTAAGACCAATCAATTGGAATCTTGACCAGAACTTGGGGAGGATCTGCAATAAGAGGAGATATTATTCTTGAACTGACACCTTCTTTTTTCTTTAATTTTAATTACTATAAAATAACAGCCAATTTTTCTTGTTTTTAAGTAATTCACAATATACGAGAGTACCTCGTACGCCAGTAAATGTTTCCGTCGCCAACCCTCTCAAGTTTTCGCCTCGTTGTCTCTCATGGAATTGGCACCGTCGCGATCAATGGGGTTAGTTGAGGTTTCTGCCCCACCGCTTTTCTTTTGGGACGGTATGGTTACCATGTACTGCGTGGACAGGGAGACCTCCCTGTTCAGCCTTGCGATGTTTTCTGACAATTCTTTCGATTTCTTCATAATACCTTTAAGTTTCTCGTCTTGCCTTTCCTCTGCCTGGTCGTCCTCCAAAAATGTGACCATCCCACTTTGTGCATCGATCGAGGCGAAGATTTCCTTCTTTTCGATCATGTCCTTCACGACCACCTCCGCGGCCTTCTCGTCTGTCAAGTTGAGCTCAGGGATTTTTGAAATATCGTCCAACGACAGGGTCAGGTAAGTGTTGGTTAGCTTTTGAATCTGCTGCCGAGGAAACTTGCCGAGGCACAAAGTCACCAAATCATAATTTCCGTCGGCGCGGTACACCGCTTCGTGCGCCGTGGCCAGCTCAGCCATCGTCGTGGTTTCGCACTTTTGGTACGCGGTGGAGAAGGCGACGTACGGTTTCGCGAGTGACGCCAGTTTTCCAAGCTTGCGCTTGGAGCTGGGCCCCTCTTTCACCACGCCTTTGTCGAGGAGTGACACCAACTGGTATTTCTTCATGGCCTCTAGTGCGATCGCACTTATTTCATCGGACGGGGTTGTGGCGCAGAGCATAAAAAATTCCGCAGATTTCCTGTACCTCCCTGCGCCACCGTACACCATACCGCCGTAGTAAAAGTAAAGCAGCATGTCCTCCGTTGTCAGTCCTGTCTTTTTCGGCTCTACGTCATACACAAAAATGTCCAATACTGGGAGCACCGCGTCGAACGCCAAGGCGCGCAGGCATACTTTCGTTATTGCGGTGTGCGTGGGAAGCAGGCACCCAGGAAAATGCTTGGCAAACACGTCAAACACGCGCCTCAACGGCTTTAAGGCTTCCATGGGCTTGCCACACTGAATTGCCGCGTCGGTCAGGCCCCTACATATGCGCGCGACGAGCTTGGGTGCCGAAAGGAGCTTCTCTTCGCCGGCTTCGCACAGAAAACCTCCGGCGTGCCCAAACAGCGACTCTGGGGACATTACTTTAACGGACGGATCGGCGGGGGTGTTCGAATCGCATACTATGCCGTTGCAACCGAACGCTAACAACACCGCGCAGCTCCAAGGGTGGTTGGCATACCCTAACATTTCAAATACACTGTCCGGCTGAAAATCCACGCAGGCTATTTTCAATACTTCGTCCTTCGACTCCTGCAATACTGCAGCGAACTCCCCAGACCCTTCGGCCTGCATCAGTTTGGTTATCAACGCATCCATTGCTGTGTATGTCCCAAACTCTTTCCAACAAGAACCTCACGGTTTCAACCTGCTTCTCTCGTTTTGATATAAGAATCCTGTAAATCTATTCCTTTCTTTTGTTCCCTGTGTGAATTGCAATGACCTAATGCTACCATTTATTAATTATTCTTTTTTTGTAACATCCCTTTTTCCTCATAATAAATATCATCATTCAAAAAATGATTTTGATGAGATATATAGTCTAGTTCCTAGAAGACGTCGTTGTGGTGTAGTAATATTCTTCTTCTTTTTCAACAACACAACAATCCATTTTTTTTTTATCTATTCTTCTAAAAAAAAATAGATCTAAAACAAACAACAAACAACAAACAATAAATATTTTTCACGGGATGTATAGAAATAGTAAGGGGATTATTATTAATTATTACCATATTTAATACTAATATTATTTTTCGGATTTTTTCTTGATTTTATTATTATTGGTGATGAAGAAGAAGAATGAGATGATTGTGTTTTTTTTTTTTTATTATTATTATTATATGAGATGAACTACTTGAACTTGGAACTTGGAGGAATTACATTTTAATTTTGTATTTTTTGTTCAAGATATTGTACAATTGACAAATCCATCTATGGTTATACACGCATTTAATTTTTTTCACGCTTGCATTGTACATCGTCTGTTTACAACTGGAAGCTCGTTTTCGTCCTTTTCATTCAAATAAATATTACAGGGTTGGATCGCCTTGTTGCTGACTTCTACCACTTGCAAGCTGACAACCATGGGCCTGGGTATGTTTGGAATAATCGCAGTGGTCGGTTACGTTGGTACGTTGTACAGGGAGAGCGGTGGCATCCCTTTGAACATTCCGTACGCTGGTAATGGGACAGACTCCCTCCCGGTGAAGCTGCAGCTGTATGAAACCCTCATTTACGACAAGCCGTGCTCGTGGAGGTCTATTCTTCTGGAGAACTACACTCTTTGGTTCGTCCTCTACTCGCTTGCCCACCTTGCCATGTACGTAGAACCGCAACGAAAGCTGTTCCGCCCGTTCAAACTGAACAAAATGTACCCAAAGTACGAACTTATTGTGAAGGAGTTTTTCCGCTCCGCACGAGGGGTCATGATAGCATCCGCCCTGGAGGTGGGCGTCAACCACGTGTACTCGAACCACCTCGTATCGGACCGGTGGCGGTGGAGTTACCTCGAACTTGGGGAAGGCGGGGTGATCGACTTTAAGTGTTTGCTGTGCGCCGGTGTGTTTGCATACCTGTGGGGCGACGCCCACTTTTACTGGACCCACCGATGGCTCCATACAAAATGGTTGTACAAGAATGTTCATAAAATACACCACGAATCGTTCAACCCAGACCCCTGGAGTGGGTTGTCCATGCACTGGTTCGAGTCGGCCGTGTACTTTTCATCTGCCCCCCTCATGTGTATGTTTGCACCGTTATGGATGGTACGGTTTACCTTCAAAGGCCTTCTTGTGTTTCCACTGGAAGGGCACTCCGGGCATGGTAGCTGGGCCCTTGAGGATACGTGGAACCATTACATTCACCACAGCAAATTCAACTGGAACTATGGAAGCTCGCCGACGTGGGATCATATTATGGGAACCAACTACGATCCGTCCAAGATATCCGGCATGCTGGCCAAGGAGCGGTATGCCGAATCGATCGCCCAGGCAAAGCTGGTCGGGGCAACGATCTCGGACGACCTGAAGGGGATTGCGGAGTACAAGAGCGTGGCGGAAACGAAAAAATCGAGGTAAGCACGAAGTGGTGATACCAAATCGATATATAAAAATAATTTGTCTATCTTTATCGTCTAATACTAAAAAAAAAATTAAAAGAAGAAACAACGACAAGGATGTCTATTCCTCTAATTAGTCGTACCACTTTTACTGGGCGGCAGTTTATTAAATTCCAAATTCCTTCTTTGCTATTCCTAATGGATGTTCTCTTATTTATTTATTTACTCTGATCCTGTTATTATTTATAATAACATTCAATACTAGACTAGTATAAATTAGTGTGTGAAAGTTTTTTTGTGTTGTTGTTCGTTGTTTTTTATTAGGATTTATTGCTTATTATTCTTCTTTTCTTCGTTTTGTTGATCATCTTCGCTCTTCTCTTCGCCCCTGCCCCCTGCCTGCTGTGCCCGAAAAACTTCGTTCTTCTAAAAAATAAAAAAGACGACTGTCCTTGTTTTTCTATAAGTAAAATGCGATGATAGACGCCTGTTTTACAAAGTGTTCAGTGTCCTTGGCGCGAAAAAAAATCCCACTCGAATTT
>LT642756.1:0-11135 GCA_900128585.1 Stramenopiles sp. TOSAG23-3 | reverse complement strand
ATATGTTACCATACGTTCCTGAACCCAATCATAATCCTCATAATCACGTATCTCCACCTCGGGCTGTGTTCCGTAATTTTTATGTTATTTTCCAGTAGTAGGCTAAAGGTTTATCTTACAAATGCAATGGCGCGTGCCGAGTTTCACTTCGTCTCGCTCGAAAATGGCTTTACCAACCCCGCACACGCGCGGCATTGGAACAGCGAGAAACACGTCCCCCCCTTACTCGGGTTTGAACGGGGTTGCAGTGAAGCACCCGTTGTCCTGCTTCCACAGTGGGTGGTAATTAAATTCGCGAATCAATACATCAATACCCTTTCTGTGCTCTGTTTTGGCGTTGTCGTACAAGCTCGTCATCCCATCGGTGAGTTGGTCGTACATTTTTTCAAATGGTCCTATCTGAAGGTCGAACTTGTCGGCCCAGACGGAGTTCTCTTTCATTCGGTTTTCTAGCATGTCCCGCTCTTTGTAAAGAAACCGCAATCGGTTATCGAAATCAAAAAGTCCATCTTTATCCGCACGGATCTCAGTGTTTAAAGTACGGAGTTGATTCTGAAGGTTTTCAATCGCCCCACCTACCTCGCTGGCGGTCTTATCAAATTTCTCAGTGTCCTTCCAGTCAAACCCTTTCTTTGCTAACTTCTTTTTCGGCATGGTTGAGTTTTGCTTCCGCCGTTGAAGTCCACTACTATGTTTCAAACACAATTATCCTCGACGTCTCCCAAAACGAAGAAAGAAACAGACAAACGATATTAAAAGTGGTGAATATCCTGAAGGAAGAAAAGGAAATTGTGTATCCTTACCTACTAAATGATTACGTTCATATATATGTCGATGTTTGCTCTTTTGTTTGTTTCTACTATACCAGTACTTGGGTATGAGAAGAAGAAGTAGTTTTTTTCTTCTTATTGTGTGAGTGTGTGAAATGAATAATAAAAAAAATAAAAAAGAAGAAGAGAAGAAGAAGGAAGGAAGGAAGGAAGAGGAAGGTGGAAAAAGGTGGTGTGTGTTTTAAAAACATATACTGTGTTGTTGTTATTATTATATACACATTTTCACAATGATGGTATTTCCATGCTGTTGTCTTTATCTGCTTTACCTTACAACAAGTAGTAACTAATAACAACGGTAATCCGCAATAACAAACAGAACAGCATCAGCATCAGCAGAAACGGTTATTGAAATTTGAGGAAAAATAATAAAGAAGAAAGAAAAAAGAAGAACGAAAGAAAAAAAAAAGAAGAAAGAAGAAAAAAAAAAGAAGAAAAAAAAAAGAAAAGAAATAACCCTATATCTAACCAAGATTACAAATAACTTATACATATTAAGTAGTACGTATTAATACTTCAAAATGGTATTCTTCTATGTACGGTACTTAATTATAATAGAAATATATTGATTGAGCAGAGGCCATATACTTGGTACATCATAATTTTAATAAATTTAATTATGAGTTTTTTTTTTAGCGAGCTGCTGCTGGATGCTGTGCGAAGTACGAAATGTCTGGTTGGCCAAAAAGTGTGGATCGCGATTGAAGTATCGTTCGTAATGAATGATATTAAATCATCACGCCGTTTTGCTAGGAAAAGAGAAAACGAAACAGGAGATTGAATAGCTTAATTATTTTCATGAAACGATACACGTATGCATAAAAAGTTGAAACTAAAACTATAATGAATCGTTTGATCCAAGTAATTAACAAACTTCAAGACGCCTTCACGGTTCTGGGGGAGGACGCTCTGTCTTTGCCCCAGATTGCAGTTGTCGGCGGTCAGTCTGCGGGGAAGTCGTCCGTGCTGGAAAATATCGTTGGGAAAGACTTTTTGCCTCGGGGTTCGGGGATTGTCACGCGGAGACCGCTTGTCCTGAAGCTCGTCAATCAGCCAAATGGAACAAAGGACTCTGCCGAATTTTTGCACAAGCAGGGCAGAAAATACACGGAGTACGCCGACATTCGTGCTGAGATTTCAAACGCCACCGAAAACGATCCAGCGTGTGCAAACAAAAGCATTTCTGACAAACCGATCAACTTGACGATATATTCTGCCGATGTGCTGGATTTGACCCTAATAGATTTGCCAGGTCTCACTCGTGTAGCAGTCGGCGACCAGCCGGTGGACATCAACGACCAAATCCGTGCACTTCTGATGAAGTACATTCGCCAAGAGAACACTATCATTTTGGCGGTCTCGCCTGCCAACCAAGACTTGGCAAATTCGGATGCTATCCAGCTGGCCAAAGAAGTGGATCCGGAGGGGCATCGAACGGTCGGCGTGTTGACAAAGCTCGATCTGATGGACAAAGGCACCAACGCAATGGCAGTCTTGAACAACGAGGTGATTCCCTTGCGCTTGGGGTACATCCCTGTCGTCAACCGATCTCAGCACGACATCGACACCAACAAAAACATTGACCAGCAGTGGGCAGAAGAGGAGAAGTACTTCTCTTCGCACGTTGCCTACAGTCAAATAAAAAACAAATGCGGCACGCGGCACTTGACGTACACGCTAAATAAAACGTTGGTGGAGCACATCAGAAGCACTTTGCCGGAGATTTCAAGTAAGATTTCGATATTTCTACAAAAGAAGAAAGCCGAGCTGGCCGGGCTCTCCTCCCTCGATTCTGCCGCGAAAAAATCGCAAGCGGTCTTGGGGTGCGTCGTAGGCTACGCGCAAAAGTTTCAAGAACGAATGGAGGGGTCCGATGACCAGGTAAGTCATGCTGTCCTGTCGGGGGGGGCAAAGATTAGAGCTCTGTTCAGCGGGGACTTCAAATCGTCCATCCAGAACATTGATATTTTGGGGAACATGCCTCCCGGGCAGATACGGAACATCATAAAAAACAGTGGTGGGCTGAAGGGCGGTCTCTTTATTCCCGGGGAAGCATTTCACACTATTGTGCGGCAGGCAGTCAAAGAGTTGGCAGGACCTGCCGATGCCTGCGTGCAGCTGGTGTTCGACGAGCTGATGAAAGAAGCAATGTCCATAGAAACGGGCTCCATGTCGCGGTACAGCGTATTGCGGAACGAGATACGAAGCAATGTTCGGCGGGTTATCTCCGAGCGCAAGGAACAAACGGAGGTTTTAGTCCGGACGCTGATTGATATGGAGCTGGCTCACATAAACACCGATCACCCAGACTTTATGCAAGAGATGAATTTGTGGGACTTGCGGAACGCCGCGTTGTACGTCGAAGAGCAGGAAACCAGGGAAACCCAACAGGTTCAGCATTCCCATTCGTTAAGGAACATTCCGCCTGAGCCGGTCATGCAAAGCAACCCCCTTGCGCGCGGAGGGAGAAAGAGCACCGGAAAATTTGATGGCCCACGGCTAATGGAAGGGTGGTTAGAGAAGCGGTCGGCCACAATGGTTGGCAAAGGCTTTACCCCGCGTTTCTGTTACTTGGCAAGGCGAGCGCTTGTGTACAGCAAGAACGAGGAGGGGGACGATGTCAAGGCCGTAGAGTTGCAAGGCGCGATCGTCACGGTCGAAGACTGCTTGGTCCATGTTGCCCCCACGTCTTCGAAGCCGGTTACGTTTCGGTGCACTGACCCGGGCAGTGCTGCCAAATGGGGGCACTCCCTGAAAATAGGAACAGACGAACACGCGTGGGATGCCTTTGTTCAAGCAAGCGATACCAAGAACACCAACGAACGGTTGTTTCCAACAGGTGAAGCCCCGTCGAGACGGGCCAAGAGCCGGGCTGGAAAAACTGGACGTTTGAAGCGCACGGCGTCCATGACAGACGAAGACATGATTCAGACTAGGATAGTAGAAGCATTGCTTAATGCTTACTTTGAAATTATCCAAGTCAAGATTTTGGACTCTGTCCCGAAAGCTGTGACGCTTAAGCTGGTGAAATCTGTACAAAACTCCCTGCACACGGAACTTGTGCAATCTTTGTACGACCCAAGTAGAATAGACGAACTGTTGAGCGAAACGTCAGAAACCCAAGAAAGGAGGCAACGCTTGATCAGCGTCGTTCAAATGATGGAGGAAGCGCAAATTGCAATCACCAAGGTGAAAACGGACGTTGACTCTATCGTTCGCTAAAAACGAAAAACGGGGGCGTTGTTGTAAGACCATCTGTTTTTTTTCTAATAACTTTTAAGAAAGAGAGTTAAGCTTAAGATTCTTGTAATTTTTTGATTACCACCACCAAGTATTATAATTATTATTATTGAGAATTGAGAATTGTTGAGATGGAATTAATAATAGACCACCGACCGACCTGCTGATAATTATAAAAAAGATTTTAAATAATACTAGTCTACTATACAATCATCACCACACACAACAACAAAACAGAACACAACACGACGACGGTGGTGCGTGATATTTTATCCGCAGCAGCACGGAGCACAGCAGAGAAAAAAGAGAGAAAAAAAAAAGATGATTATTATTAATATAAAAAAAAAAAGCTTTATTTTATTATTATTATTATAAAATATATATAATGGAAAGTAAAAGAGAAGAGACGTTGCATGGAAACATTGATATCATACAGGAATGGGAAAAGATTATTGTGTTGGCTGTGGAGATTTGATATTTAAATTTCACACGAATATTCAACTGGCCTAGACAAGCGTCTCATCTAGACAAAATACTCAGCCAATATATCGTCCTAGTTTCCCCTTCTTGGCAAAGAAAAGTATGGCGGCGTATGGTTCCTACAGCCAGCAACAGGGTGACATACACCAAATTCTAAACTCATACGGGTATCAGTACCAAAACGCGGGCGGGGACATCAACCGCATTCGTCGTGATGTGCAAGATCTACAGAGGACATGTTCATCTCTGAAACCGAACGGCGGCAATCAGTATACGCATAAGAACGGGAAGGTCTCCACCCTGATAAAGTTAGTTGGCACTTGTCCTATCGTGTACAAGGGTGTTACGTACCACATTCCTGTTAGCATTTGGATACCAGAGCTGTACCCGTTCGTCAGCCCAATTTGCTACGTCACTCCAACTTTGGACATGGTGGTCACACCACGACACCCACACGTACAGGCAGACGGACTGGTCGTTCACTTGCAGTATCTTTCTTCGTGGCAGTCGGGGGGAAGCACTTTGTCTGCCTTAGTCTCTTCGTTAAGTAGCGTGTTCAGCGATCGGCCTCCGTGCCAAGCAAAACCTCCAGGCTACAGCACCAACCCAGCGGCAATGGGAAATGTTGTCGTCCCAGGGGGGCAGTATGGAAATGGTGTGAACGGGGGGCAATATAGCAAGAATACGAGCGGGCAGTACGGTAGTGGTGGGAACCTGCGAAGCTATGCGGCGCCGTCTTACAACAACATTGCCGCAAATCCTCCAACGTATTCGTCGACGCTGGCCGCTGCCAGCGCTGCTTCGGTACAAGAGCCGGTCCGCCCCCCAAGGCCAGACATGAGCAAAGCGGGCGGAAAAGCCCACAATAATACTGCAGACGATCTGACGCAATCTACGTGCGCGCACTTGGAGGGAATGCTGAAAGCGAAGAAGCGGCAAATGGACGAGGCACTCACAACGACGGTCAAACTAGAGCGCAGCGAACAGGCGTTGGCCGAAGGTGTAGCAAAATTGAAAGAACAGGAATCGACATTGGCAGGGTACATAGCGGCCATGAAAATAAAGAATGCAAATATAGCTGATTGGTTGGTGGAAAATGAAGCGCAAGACGTCGACATTGGAAATGATCCCGAGAAAGTGTTAGTTGGTGGGGACATGTGGTCCAACCAAATGTTTGATGAGGTTGCAAGGTCTGTGGCCATAGAGGACACACTTTTCCATCTCGACGAAGCACTGAAGAGCCAGCGGATACAGTTGAAACCATTTTTGAGGCAGGTACGAAACTTATCTGCCAAACAGTTCCAAGCGAAAGCATTAGCAAAAAAAATTCGAGACGCACAAGAGCAAAACCCAATTCGGAGGGGTGGCACTGGGGCCATGTCTCGGGCGCCGCCGTCGTACAACAGTCACAAATAGACGCGTAAAAAGAAATCCACGCGGTGGTGTAATTAGTTTTTACCTTACGGCTTACAATAAATGTTTTATTGAAAACAATCCAGTAAAGTTTTACTTCCTTCAATGTACTGCGAATTTACTAAAAATGAAAAGTGCTTAAATAATTGTAGAATTATTAAGAATCTTAGTTCGTACCGTTACGAAAATTAAAATATCTCTAAAAATTAACACCCCCCAACCCTACCCCCTCCCTGCTCCATTCCTCTCTCACCATCAATGCGTTGGAAACCAAAAACTGCCCCCTCTTACAGGTCCCTGCACACCTCTGTCTCACACGCAAACCCGTGGAACCCATGAAAGCATGTGCACGTTCCTGTAGTTGGGTGGCATAGCCCCCGGTTAGAACATATGACATTCTCTACATTACTGGTAGACACCGAATCATTTTTCGTCACGGTTATCTTTCCCGTTGTAAAAAGCCCCGTATACCGAGGTTGACAACCGACGTGGTCGCACCCATGATAGTTGACATCGATTGTGGTCATGTTGCCAGTTTCGGAATTGAAAGTTACAAAAAACGCCACTCCATTTGTGGCCATGGTTAAGTTTATTTTCACGTCTGGGAAAAGGTACCCTGGTAGAGCCAGGAGAGCTTTGCGGATTCGCAAAGCATAGTTTAGGCGCCCGGTTTCCGTCCCTAGCCTGTGATACGTCATCCACGGAATCGGCCGAGTCTCATGCCTGACTTTGCGGGGCCCAGCATACGATAGAGTGTACCAGCCGGTCACGTCCGGTTTTGATGACGAGATTGAGACCTGGTGTATGTTGTACGTTCGTTTCGACGTGGCAGTTATTTTGGACCCATTTGCATCCATCGGAAAAGTCATAGGATCGTCGCCTCTCGGACAGGGGAGTAGGAAACAATCGGGGCCGTAGTACGGTGGGTCGCATTTACAACTAACGCTACTGGTCGTTCCTAAAGTTCGAACACATGTCCCATGCCCATTGCAATTGTGCGCCGGGCATTTGGTTCGGGTGCATGCGTGCCCCTCAAATTGCGGCATGCACTTGCACTCGCCCGTATCATAGTCGCAAGTTCCCCGCCCCGAGCATTCCGCGTAAGCATATACACGAGTGCCATCACTATCGACTAATGCAGGACCGGCCGGGCAGGTTCTCCGGGAACAATCTACGCCGTGCCAGTTTCGAGAGCAGACGCACTTGTCCACTTCGCAAAGTCCGTGTCCACTGCAGTGGGCGGGACACGCTTGGGTTTCTCTTCTGTCGTACGTGGACCAGCGGTAACGGGAAACGGTCAAGTGCTTATCACTTGATGGCCGGCCGTACATAAACCGCAACGTGCGGTTGTAATCAAAACGGGCTTGGTGCTTCAAAAAGTGCGACAACGAAGTATCTATTTCATTTTGTTCGTGGTCTAACGATATGGTTTCTTTCATGCTAACGTTTGCCTCGCTTCCGACGGACTCCTTCAATTCTTCCTTTAGTTCCTTGATAGCACTTTTGTGGCGTGCAGTTATATTGTCTCTATTATTTCTGTCCTTTGTCACTCTCTTCTGGTATGCCTTCGAAGATTGTTGTCGCATGCGAACATTTTTTTCCCGTGTGAGCTTGTCCGCAGCAGACGTATCACTTTTCATATCGTGTTTGCGTTCCCTTTCCCCTCTGTGCTCTTGCGGACGGGCACTTGCACGTTTCTCCCTCGCTAACTTGCTCCGTGTTCGCTCCGCAGCAGTCATCGACACTTTTCTATCTCGGACAACATCACTGTAACTTTCTAGATGTTCCCCAGTATATGTTCTAGTCGGTATTCTGGTTTTACCAACGGCCTCCCGTTGAAGCGAAAGGAAACAGACTGCTACGCAAGCAAAGAACGCTAGCCTTCTGGGAGTCACCCCAGGAATAATGTACATGTGCTTTTCTTGCGTTTTCAGCGCTGTTGATAGAATCTTGTTTGAGACGACGTGGGAATTTTTCAGGTGTCGAGAAATGCCAATAAGCATGGTGCAATTTAGCTCACACTAATGCAACCATTAACTCACAATAAATGGGAACGCGTAAACGAAAGAAAAAAAGCAGTAGCAGTTATCGTTATTATTATCGTCGATCTAGCCTATAGCTAATATATTAATACCAGCGCATGCCGACAAAGAAGACCGAGCAGCAGCAACGTCGTTTCAAAAAAAAAGAAATTCAAGAGTAATATTATATAGTACCACTATTGAATTCATTGACACTATGATGTTAAAGCTATGTTATGCCGTATAGTAGATTGCGGAATGAATGAACCAATCGACGTCTGGCAAGTATTTTGTATTTATTAAGGTAATTTTGAAAACTATTTTACTGAAATATAGAAATACAATTGAGAAACCATAATATTTTAATAAAAACACTTAACAAAGGGGACTAATGCTGTTTAATGTCGTCTGAAACAGTTTGGAAGTCTTTGTTTTGGATCTCAGATGTGAGAGCTGAATGCCCATTAATTACGAGGACTCGTATACTAATCTCCTGAATTACTCCAATTAATTACTACAAGGCAATAACATAAGGCAAGGGTGCAAAAAAGATGCGTTACGAAATATAAAGGCATACCTTTGGTAGTCAATGCTGCCTTCTTGGTGGAATTCTATTGATGATATTTTATAGTGTCTTCTAAATCTTATGACGAGCTAACAAAGAAGAAGAAGAGGTGGTACGGGTATCATCTACTTCTTCGTATACTCTATACTACCTATTGAACAATTGAACACAACCAGACGACTGCAACTACGGGTATCGTGTTGCAAGTGGCTCCACTTGAGCTTTTGCTTTTTGGATACCACAAAAACTCTACCACTTTGACCGCAACAATATTGTATATTTTTACAGCACTATTGGACTCTTTTGTGCAGAAGTTTCCAGCTCTATTGTTCCCATTACCGAGTTCATTGATTTCAGGGCAACTCGTTCCAAATAATTCTGCAAGACTAGGCTTCTTTTCCTGGCAGCAATGTCTCGACCAACAACAGCCCCTTCGGCCTTTGGTGTTCAGTGGCAAAGTACGCTAAAATCCCCGCCGTCCGTAAAGTTTCCAAGAGGTAGGTCCAAAAGCCAGCTTGAATGGATAATATATCGTGCAAAGCAATTGCCGGCCCCCAACGAGTACAGTCTTGGTACCACAATAGGGAAAATGAGAACTGGCAAGATAGGGACCTCGCGCCCAAAAACTCACGTGGAAATAATAGAGGCCCGTTCTCGCCAAGTCCCGGCGCCGGACTACTACCAACGTCCTAAGACGGTCGACCCCGCCCGCCTTAAAGGCGTTCGGTTCAGCAACTCTTTCCCGAAGAATTATATCGAATGGACGGAATATTACGCAAAACAATTGCCTGGGCCGTCGGAGTACCGTTTGCCAACGCCGAAGCAAACAGGCGGCAAGTTTTCCGAAGCCCGGCCCAAAACGTCAACTGAGTGGATCATTTACCACGCGAAGCAGCTCCCCGGGCCCAACCGCTATAGAGTGCGCGGAAAGACACGGTATGGAAGCAGCATCCCTGGCGGCGGAAGGATCGGACGAGGGAACCCGTTGGGGTATATACAGTTAGAAATAAATAGAACCAAGGACAACCCAGCACCAGGGGATTATGACCTGGTTAAATTGCCCCCTAGTAATAGAAAGAGTCGGTTTAGGCGCAAGAAAAAGGTCAGCTACTCTGCTAGATCAAATTTGTGGGAACAGGTTGGGAGCCTAGTTGCAATGAGCGAACAGCCTCGAACGCCTTTACCAAAACCAAAGAGCTACGCACTTCGACCGAAAACAAGCCCCATGTCATTTTAAATAGATTAAAGAATACGCTAAATTCATCTTCCCCCCCTTCCACCCCTCTTATTTTTACTTGTTGTTGGTCCAGTAATTATTATAGAGACTATTATAGTTTCTCTTAGAATAGGATATAAAAAATGTACTTTTTTTCGTACAAAACCTGTACATTATTCCATAACAGGGTTATAAATTAGGGTATAAAAATAAATATCATCTGGGATCGGATCTGGGATCTGGGAGTTTCTTATTTTGCGAAGGAGAATGATGAAAGCCATACTGTGATCTGTATGTTTTTGTTAATTAAAATCTTTACCAGGGGAATAGAACTAGAATGTGATTTTAATAACGTTTGCTTTTTCATCTTTGTACACTCGAATACTTAAGTTTAAAATTGTGAGACTAAATCTTATACTTTTGTATTTATAAAAACCTATCTTTGTATACAAATAGGTAAAATAAATGTACTTAAAAAAGGGGAATAATATTCAAATAATAGGCAAACCTATTTAAAGGGGGGGGGGCAACATCTTGTTTCATTCTTCGCGCGCTCTTTCTTCGTTTGTGTCGCAATACATGGTAAAGGTTCAATACAATACTAAACGATAAAGAAACCCCTGTATAATTGATTTACAATGATCAAACACATACAATATGATAAAATACCATAAATGGACAAAAACAATGATTGCGATCGAATGAAAAAAGAATCCAGAATAAAAAAACAAAAAAATAATATGAGAAAATATCGATAAAAAATAAAACAAAAGCAATCCACGATTAAAATGTATACAATATTAAACATATAGGTACAGTAGTGTACTAACATTATACGTAACCATACCATCATACGAAATTATAGTGCACAATTGTATTAATTCTTCATATAGGAATAAGTATATTATTCTAAACAACTTAATAACTATAATTAACTTTTTTTCTTCGTTCCTTTCTTCATTACTACTTATTTATTCATAATAAAATAATATAAAAACACATACATCAATCAGTTTCATAATAAATAATAATAATAATAAAAAGAAGAATAAAAAAATAAATAAAAAGCCTTTCTTCTTTGGTGGAAGAAGAAGAAGAACAGGTCATCCATCATCAAAAAGAAGAAAGCATTTCCTGTCCATCAATCAATTGAAACAAGCAAACCAACCAACAACACACCCCGGGCAGCCCAGTTTTCATATCATTTCCCAACATTTGCCCAACAACGAAGCAACAGCTGACTTGCAATATAATTCCTACTCTTTGCAAGGAAAGGTGTGTTATTGTGAACAGCAAAGAATTTGAAAGAAAATTAGAAACTATATACTGAGGCCGCAGCTAGGTAAAAAGGCAGCCAGTAACCAGTATAG
>LT642755.1:0-11142 GCA_900128585.1 Stramenopiles sp. TOSAG23-3 | reverse complement strand
TTCTTCTTCTTTCTTCTTCTTCTTCTTCTTCTTTTATATATTCTTTCTTCTTCTTCTTCTTCTTCTTCTTCTTCTTCTTCTTTTTCTTTTTATTATTAAAAAAATTAAAAAAAAATAATATTATTATTATTAATAATAATTAGTCTGTCTCTTCTCTTTGCATAATCTCATTATTTGCGCGGCTTCGTTTAGTTTGTTTGTTCTGTTGGAAAGTGGAATACAGAGTTTAGTTTAGTTAAGACAACGAGAATGGATTGTTTTCTGTAGTTTATTTCTTAGTTTAAAGTGGTTTGTGCAAGGCATAAATAATAAATAAACACGTACCTAGAATTACTTTCCCACCAGTACTTTGGAGGATGGCATCAGGCAGTCGGGACAGCTCACGGCGCGACCTCTTTGTTAGAAATAACTACCAGATTATAGATGCAGACGGAAACGAAGTCAGCACACTCGAAGCTGCTCGTTTGGGCGGTGGTTCGTTTGGGACGGTGTATTGCGTTCGGCACACCATCGAGAAAAAGAAGTATGCTGCTAAACTTATTGACAAAAACGAAATTAAACACGCTTACGGCGACAGTGCTGTCAAGAAAATATACAAAGAAGCACGGAACTTGGCGAAATTGAACGGCCATCCCCATGTGGTGGATTACAAGCACATCGATGAGAACGATTCCTATGTGCTGATTGTTATGGGACTTTGCCAAAAGAACATGGAAACGCACTTTAAAGAGCGAAAAAAAAACCTTTCTCCACAGTCCATACGCCAGTACTTGTTGCAACTAGCAAAAGGTTTGGAGTATCTCCACAGCGAGGGCATTGTGCATCGCGACTTGAAACAGGACAACATTTGTTTTGGGCCAGACGGAAAGCTGAAGTTGGTTGATTTAGGCTTAGCTACGCAATTCAAAGGCGAGGGCATGAAAACGCAATATATGAGTACCCTGTTCAAGCCGCGGGGCCATGTTGCATACCAAGCCCCAGAGTGCATCAAAAAAAACGTTTCAATAGATGGAAAAGCAGATGTGTGGTCGTTGGGGCTGATCATCGCAGAGATGCTATGTGGGTGGTTTATACAAGATTGCCCTGGGCACGAGAATTTCGATCCATGCCAAAATCCCGAGATGCGCAAATTTATCATACGCGAGGTTAAAAAAAAGGACAAAGTTCTCGGCAACCTTGTCTCCAAAATGCTCCAGCCCAAAGTAACAACAAGATGGACATCGGAAAAACTCGTGAAAGAGTTGAAAAAAATTGGTCTGAAAGAAGTCAAAGGCCGGATCGTCGATACTGGATTTGCACCACAAGTGTCAAAAGAGTGGATTGATCGTTTGCTCGAACGCCCTGTGAAACCATTTAAGGATGCCATCGCAAGAATCCCAGCATCGTTTGTATCTGGGCAAGGCAGAGCTGTGACGGTAGCAAAATCTAAGCCAGTTGAAAAACGCAAAGGGTTAGAAGTCGACGAAATCGCCGCGATCCATCTGTATACACAAGAATGCCATACACAAGAATCCCTGTACCGCAAGTTGAACAGAGTGCTGCGGGGCAACAGTGAGAAGGAACGGGAGCCGTTTCTTGATTTTACGAGGCTGCTGGTGTCTGCACTGGAGAAACTGCCCAATGAGCCAGCGAGTGTGATTTTTCGTGGGGTAAATCGCAAACTGAGCGGTGACTACGGCAAAGGATCGAGCTTTTTCTGGAGCGCATTCTCAAGCTGCTCAACTGACGGGGATCAAGCAATGGGTTTTATCGCGGACAAAAACAAACCGCACACAATTTTTAGTATCTCGGGCCGTGGCAAAAACATCGCCGCATTTTCAGACTACGAGCCAGAAAAGGAAGTGCTCCTTCCCATCACCACAGAGTTTCATGTTGACGGGCAATTAACTGCAGGGAAGATGACTATTGTAAATTTGAAAATCGCAGAGCCTGAAAGTAGAAAACGTAAGCGCAAAGAAAAGGCAACCGGGGGAAGCAGCTCGATGCAGGCTCCCAAAACGAAGAAAAAGAAAACGGTAGTGAAGGCTGAAAAATCGTTGGCTACGGAAACAGACGACGAGGCCGACAAATTGTTTACGGGTTCTGAAAAGAAAAAGGTAACCATTGATTGGGGTGCCGTGGAAAAGGTCGTCGGGAAGGATAATGCGGACCTGTGGAAGCAAGGCGAGGGGTTCACGGGAGAGTTGGATCTTGAAGGCAAATCGATCACCGATGAAGGCTGCCGAACAATCGCTCCGGCCTTAAGAACAATGCCAAACTTGCCGCACCTTTTTTTGGGTGACAACAATATAGGAGATGAAGGTGTTGCTGTGTTGACTAATGTTGTTGATGCTATTCCAATGCTGGATACACTTCATTTGAATGGTAATAAGATTGGTAATGTTGGTTGTCAATGTCTTCTTGAGTTAGTTGAGAATGATTCGTTTCAATCATTGACTTATCTTGATTTGAGTGAGAACCCCAATATCTCATCTGAAGAATTAAAAAACAAATTCAAAAGAGTTTGGAGGGAAAAAGGAAAGAAACCGGTTTGGTTAGAATTTTAATTAACTTTTTAATTCTTATAAGTAAATCTAAATTATTATTATTCTAATTAAGGTATTTATTTTCATTATCCCATTGTAAAAGATACTACCAAACTTAATCCAGCATTCAAACAAAGTAATCGTATTTAAACAGAACTCCTTAATTCATGTTGAGATTTTTTATTATTTTTTTTTTTATTTAAAAAAAGAAGAAAGAAGAAAAAAGAAACGACGGCGCGCGCTGACTCTTGACTGAGAATAATTTCTTTTTTTTTTCATCTTTGAATGTTTTCGCCACGTGTCACGGACTACGTATATTCACCACCTTTGCATCCTTTGGTGGAACAATTCCATACCTCACGAATATCAAGTTAGTGTCCTTCCACAGTTAGTCTTAATTGGCGTTCAATCTTACAGCAATCATGGCACAACGGCATTTCAGTTTGCGCGGGGTCCTTGTGCTCCTTGTAGCGCTTCTGGGTGTTTGTGCGGCGGACTCCTTGGAAGGCTCGCGCCCGAACATTTTGATTCTCTTTGCCGATGATCTTGGGTACGGTGATCTTTCTAGCAATGGTCACCCGACGACGGTTACCCCAAACATTGACAGGCTCGCCCATAGTGGGATACGCTTTACCCAGTGGTACTCTGCGTTCCACGTGTGCTCGCCGTCGCGGGGCTCCATGATGACGGGGCGGCTTCCCATCCGGACCGGCACTTCCGGCGCCCAGTGGTACGGGGGCGTCTTCAACGGCGACGCCGTCGGTGGCCTTCCCGAAAACGAGACAACGATAGCGGAAGCCCTGAAAGACGCTGGCTACCTTACGAAAGCGGTGGGAAAGTGGCACTTAGGCCAGCAAACAAAGTTCCTGCCGACAAACCACGGGTTCGACGAGTACTACGGTATTCCGTACAGCGACGATATGGGTGCGAGTGCGTGGGATTACTACGAAAGCGTGGACCGGCCCCCGCTGCCGTTGGTCCGTTCGCAGTCGAAAGGTCACGTCGAGATCATCGAGCAACCGACGGACTTAAACCTGCTCTCTGACCGGTACGTCGAAGAGAGTGTCAAGTTCATAAAGTCCAGTGCTTCCAAGACCGTCCCTTTTCTTCTGTACATGGCGTTCAACCACGTTCATGTTCCAGATTTCGCCAATCCAAAGTGGTGCAACAAAACCAAGCGCGGCAGGTTCGGGGACGCGCTCGGGGAGCTGGACGATAGCATTGGAAAAATACTGCAAGGTTTAAAAGAATCTGGGGCGGAAGAAAACACGCTGGTCTTTTTTACGTCCGACAACGGCCCATGGCTCATCAAGGGGCTTGCCGGAGGCTCGGCGGGACTGTTCAGAGGGGGGAAGCAGACAACGTGGGAGGGCGGAGTCAGGATGCCGGGCATTGCCTCTTGGCCCGGAAAGATTGCCCCCGGGCAAGTCTCCCAGACCGTGGTAGCGACGTATGACATTTTCGCCACTTCCCTTGCTCTTGCGGGAGCAAAACTGCCAACGGACCGCATTGTCGATGGGAAAGACATGTCGCCCGTTCTGTTTGGTGGCACGAAAGACGACGACACTTTGCACGATTGTATTTTCATTTACAAGGGAACTCCCGACTTGAAGTGCCCTGTAGGCCACGACACTTGCCCAGGGCTTTGGGCGGTGAGGTGCGGAAAGTACAAACTGCACTACGTCACCAGCAACTTTTCGCACAGTGCGAACGGGCAGTTCCACCACCCGCCGTTGATCTACCACATCGAGCACGACCCATCGGAGAACTACCCGTTGTCGCCCGAGACGCTCGAGTACAAAACCGCCCACGATGAAATAACTGCAGCAGCAGAGGAGCACAAGAAAGGGGTGCGCCCCGTCCCGAACCAGATGCTGCTGGGGAAAGATCCAAAGCTTGTCGTATGTTGCGATTGGGACTCCAAGAAAAAGTTTCCGGAACGCCCTGTGTGTACTTGCAATGAAGCGAACTACGACGTGTTTGTGTGCAGGCCCACGGGCCCATCGTCTGCTGTCTCCGAAGACCTTTAAGTGGCAGTTCAATGTTATAATTTAATCACAACTTACACTATACTGTTTTCATCAAATAAATTATAGTTACAAAGTTAGGACAAAGTTTTTGTTTTTAAAGTTTTCTTCTTTTAGACACCCATTTTTATGTTTTTTAAATTTTAATTTAATAAAATGTTAGCTTACATGACTTCACACTTTTTGTTCATTCGTTTGTACGCCAACTTTGCTGCCGCCAAGCTCTCCGGTTGCCCTGCCGTTTCCAGCAGTTCGCACGCGTGTTTTATCGCAGTCTCGCACCCGGCCTTCCTTGCCCGTTTTCCACGGCCCCCTCCCCGTTGCCCTGACACGTTCATGATCGCGATGCAGCCGCCAATCTGAACGGTTTCTTCCGTTGGGTGGGTTTGCATGGCCGCAACGATCGCTTCGAACCCCCCTGCCTTTACTAGCGCGTCCCTATTCGACTCCGCAAGGTAATTGCACAGCCAGCAGCCGTCCCTTTGCATGGCCGGCTCGTCGACGTACCGACCCATCATCTCGACGAGTTGCGCGGGCCGCAGGGCGAAAAACAAACAGTCGATTTCAGCTTGGTCTGCGAGCGCCCGGGCCGCAAGCATGAAGCTGGACACGGTGGCCTTCGTGATCGCCTTGTTCCAGGGGTAAGAGCCTTGCAACCGCACCATCGCGTGCGAGACTAACCCCATTGCCGTATCGTTGGACACGACCCTCTTGGACGTCGACATTTTCTCAAACGGGGGCTTTCCCAGCGCGTCGCACAGGGCGGTCGCTTCGTCGGCAGTCGGGCAAGTCGCCACGATCTGGCCAAACTTCCCGCGTTCGCGCTGGTTCACCCGTTTCATGTACTTGAACACTATTGTTGCTGCAATTTCCCCCAACGCTTCTGTCTTATTGTGGCAAGCGAACATGATGACCCGTATGAGGTAGCCGACCCCGCGCAGTTCCACGAACCGCTGGCGCTTTGCAGACTTCTCCACGAGCATTCGAATGATCTTCATGCAGCTCGTCAGCATGAAGTTGTCCTCCGGATAAGCGTCGATGCAGTCCAAGGCAACGGGGACTTGGACGTCGTTGAAACAGCGCTCGTCTATCATGCACGTGCTCAAAAACTCCAGACCCTTGCGCTTCGACTCGTGGCGGTGCTCCAAGATCGTTATGCCGGAGATCGTGGTGTGGACGCCGCCCGCGTCGACGATGTAGTTCACGTACTGGACCGGGCCGTTCTCCCCCCGTTGGACAACGAGCAGCAGCAACGAGATGCACACTTCCTGCACGTCCTCCACCATGTGGTTGCGCATCGCGTTGACGGCAAGGTTTATCGTCGCACGCGTAATGTCGTTCTCGATGTTGATCGCCGCACTCTGGCACACGTGGCACACGACTCGCAGGCAATGGAGAAGGCACGCCTCGTTGTGGAAGACCGCGGTCATCGTCTGCACGACGGCCCGCCAGCTTTCCTCCGACGGCTCCACCACCTCCAGTGCACCGGCCAAAATGGAGAGGGCCGGGCGAACCACCGACATGTTTCCTCCAAATGTGCTCAACGCCTGGAGCAGCACGGGCCCCGCGTTCCCGCGTTGCAGTTGCCCGACCACCCCAGAGTCTGCGGGCAGGCTGCTTATGCGTCTGTTGGTGTCCAAGTCAGCACCCGCCAATATCTTGTCGATGGCAGCGCAGCCCCCTGCAAAGACGGGGGCGTTGCCTGGCGCCGCGTGCATCATGTTCAAGATTGCCTCGGGCCCTTGGATCGTTACCATCTCCAGCTGGACGGCAAGGATCTCCGCCTTGAGCCCGTCGTTTTGCATCGCGCTGGATCCGTCGACGATGGCAAAGGCCTGGAGCAGAGCGTCCCCGTCGACCGTCGCGAGGTGCCGCTTGCGCTTCCGGTCGTCCTGCACCGTCCTCAGCCGGCGCAGGTTCAGCTTCAGCAACTGCAGCAGGCACATGAGCTTCAAACTCAGCGTGCTGTCGTCGTTCACAACCTCCTTGGTTCTCGTGGCGTCCAGCAGGTGGTTGCGAATCGAAGCCGTAAGAAAGTCCATCGACGCTTGCCGCACGTCGATGGTCAACGGTTCGACGAGCGGCGCGCTGGCCAGCGCTCCCCGCTCCATCCACAAGCTGATGCGGGAGAGCTTCTCCAATTCCGAAAACAAGACTTGCCCAAAGCCGGCAAAGGTCTTCACCGGGGCCGATTTGAAGTCGACGGCGCACTGCGATTGGTTCCCGTTCACCTCCTGCGTCGTGCCGATCTTGGCGTTCTCCGCGACAGAGAAGTGAATGGACTTTCTCTTTTTCCCGGCCGCCCCGCCCCCCTCTTTCGTTTCCCCTTCCTCCTCCTCTTCGCTCGGGGGCGGAGGGGGGTGCGCCGAACGGAGGGTTTCCCCGACCATGATCGACACGCTCGCAGTCGCGGACTGTCTGGCCGGGCGCGGGCCGGCGCACACGTCGCACGTGCCCAGCGCAAACTGGTTCAACGTCCCGCAACGTTCGCAGAGCCACTTGCTCATCGTCATTGCGTTGGACCACCTTCCATACGCTTCCAATATTTTCCCATGCAAGTAGTCCAGCGTAAACCCCATCGACCGGATCAGGTCCGCCCCCACGATCGGAATGTACCCGACCTTGACGAAAAAGTTGGCCATCGACACGATCGACTCCATGCTCCCCGACGCGAGCGCCAGGGTCAAAAATATGCTACCAACGTCCTCCTGGGTCGCCGACTCCTTGCACGGGTACCCCTCTAACCAGCTCTGCAGGGCACCCACTTGCTTGATCGCCAAATTGCTCGTGGCCGACACGGTCGACCCCTTCCCCACTTTTTGGAACAGCTCGTACAGGGACATGGGCTGGAAGGCCACAATCCCGGCCGCGACATCTTTTATCAGTACCCTCGCCGTGGGACTGTCCGAGGTGTTGTCCAAGACTTCCAAAAAAGACGAAATGAGCCCCAACCCCAACGCCCCGAGAGGGTCAGAATGTTTCCCCGATTCTACTGTTAACAACATGCCGCACAACGGGCAGTCATAACTTGGCCACGTGTACGGTTCCCCGCAGTTCGGGCACGTCGTTCTCTTGTTCACCGTTGGGGTTGACGATAACATTCTTTTCTTTCCTTCCTTCTTGGTCGTACCGATATGTGTATGTAGTACGTGGCACGGGAACAGACAGGCAAAACGACGGAACGCACTCAACAACACCCCCGATCAACCAGCCAATGAACCAATCGGTACAACACGATAGAATTAACGCGATTGGCACGGGAGGCCGCCGACAGACGGGGAACGACGGAACAGTCGCGCACACTCAACACTCCTTTACTCAAATCTCACAACCACTGAAACAGTAATTAATTCAACAAAAGAATGAAGAAGAAGAAGAAGACCAAAACAACAACACAGAAAACTTTCCTCGATTCCAATTTCCCATACAAAAAGATTCAAATTCATACTCAAACATTCATTCCCTATTTCATTCTTCTGTCTTCGATTTGTTTTCTTCAAGCAAAAAAGCAAAACAAATACAAAAAAAGAAGAAATAATCATTTTTTTTTTTGGATAATTTATAATTTTTGGCGGAAATTTCTTTTAAATGTATTCTACTGAAACATGCTTCATTTATTCAAATTAATCAACGAACGATTCATGTTTCAAACATTAAAACGGACTGACTTTTCATTTCCAGAAAAAAGAAAAAAAGGTTCTTCGTTTTGGTTGTTTCGTCGTTTATGCGATCAAATGACACACTTCGCTTTGTTGTCTGAGTTTTTTATTTTATGTAAGGGCAAAAGGTTAAACAAGACAGGTGTGATCGGACGACTAAAGTAAAGGACTGTATACCGAAACGCGGGTGAGAATTATTTCACGAATTTAGTCGACCAACCAACCACCAAAGTACAAGGCGAACTACTCGGACGATGACCAGTGTCGTGGAAAACGCGTTGTATGAGTTTGGGTTTACCTTATTGGCAAAGGATAAAACGGCAAAGCGCGCATTTTTAAAACCTGCCGATGCAGGGATGGGGATGGACGGTTGTTGTGCCGGTCCGCGCCGTGCGTTGCAAGGGGGAATGCGACAACCGCCAATGAACGATCAGTTGGCGAAGAACTTGTACGATACGGTCCGGGAAGTGGAAGAAACGCCTTCGACGCTTCCGAACCAATTTTCCAAATGGTTCGAAGTTGCAGACAGCTGCACGAACCAAGGGGAGGAAGACGCCATGGTTCAGTATTGCTTTGCGACGGCGTGCCAGGAACTCAGCAAAGTCTGCATCAACATGCAGAAAGACTTAGAAACGAAGAAAGGGATAAGAAACAACATGTTTTTCGCCGCTTGGGGGGTTCAGTTCGCCCTTCAAGCCCTTTACTCGTACCACGGAACGTTGTCCAAAATAGAGGGGGAGGGGGAGGACAAAGCAAAGGAGGCAAAGGTCTTGAAAGGCGTCCTTACGAAAGAACGGCCAAAGTACGAGTTGAAAAAAGGAAAAGCGAAAGAGATCAGTCATTTGTACGGACGCGGGGCGGAGACCCCGGCGTTGGACGTTTTCTTAAAGCGTAGGTTGTGCAACACTCTGTACCAATTGTACCGATCCGCAGGCATGTCGAATTTGATTCATTACTTTGAACAACAGGGCAACGAACCGTACCGTTGGGCGTTGCCAAAAGTAGGCGGTGGGACCTCCGGGTCGGTGGGGAACAAAACCTTCGCGGACGCGATGAAGTCCCATTACGAATCGCACAAAGATTGTTTGACGAAAAAGACAAAGAAAAAGTTTGAATCCGAAGAGTTCAAAGCGAGCATCAATGCCTTTGAACAAGTCATTGAAAGCAATGGAACGAAAGCCCTTGCTCGAACGAACCCGGGGTCCGGGTTTTGGGAAGAATTCAATTTTCACGTTTCTGAGACCAAACCATCCGAGGATTTGTTGTCCGACATTTTAACCACGCCACCACCATCAAAAGGAAAAACTTGCGTTATCGTTTGAGAATGTTGAGGGAACGATCTCAAAACAACCAACGGGCGTGGGGCGTAAGAAAGAAAGAAAGAAAGTTTTTTTACTAAGAAGTTTTGTTTTACGCTCTATTCTATTATCTTTTTTTTACTAAAAAACTTTTCGTTTCTTCTTCGTTTGATTTCAGATTGACAAACTTCTCTGGCGTCTACCTAACAATGAAACACTTGTCCATTTGTTAAACCTCCACTCGTTACAACGCATTCTATAACCTATGATGACACCATTTTTCGTCGTTGTTTGAGAGTTTTTGAGGAGAGTTTTAAAAAAAAAAATATTTTTTTTATTATTAATTAAAAAAAAACAAAAATTGTCGTAGTACAGCTGCTACAAACGAGTTCAAACAAAAGAGAAAGAAGACCTAACTGTTCTAAATGAAAACAGGAAGACGCAAACCACCGGCAGCTTTCTATTTCGTTGTGCTACGTTTTACGAGTTTAGGTTTTCGTTGAACTGTGTCTCCTTCCGTTGTGTTTGTATTACGTAGGTATCTATTTACGCCGAAGCCATGGCATCAGGTATGGCAGAAGTTGAAAAGGCAGTCACTGGGATTAGTTTGAACCCAAAAGTTGACTATGCGTTGGAAGATTTAGGGAACGACCGTGTGAAAGCTGTCTTTCAAGTGCCAAAAGAGGCGGTGGAACAAATATCCAGCAAAGGCGCAGTCATGTACATACGAGGGGGTTCGTTTCAAATGTTAAGGTCGCTGGACGGAACACCGACCGTGTATACAATTTTTGAAAGTCCTTTGCCCGAAATGACCGCGGACGCTATCGCCGAACGAATACAGTTTCGCCTTCAGAATCCGAACTCTCCAGGGATGGAAATGTTGTGCATGATACAGTGAGCGAGCTTGTGTCGGCGTGAGGGGGAGGCGTTTTTTATGCTGTGTTTACGTTTCGGTTGGTCTTCGGCGTTTGGTGAACGCGAACGGGATCCTTTTCTTCTTCGAAGAGAAGACAAAAAAAGGGTTGTTGGGGAGGGGCTACGACAAGTCTACCGGGTCCGGTCCAAATCATAACATTAGTTCCCTGGTTTGACCTTTCCCATCAAGGTGTGCGAGCGATCGATCCTTCGACGTCAGGGGCACACACTCGTCGAGGAGGATCGTGCGTGTTGAGGCGTTCTTCCATTTTGAAATGGTTCTAGATGATGATAGAGAAAAAGGCAAAGGATGCAGGCATGCAAAAACACCGAGATCTTGCTGGACGCTTTCCTTTCTCTTTTTTTTTCTTCCGCTGCGGGCTGCTATTGCCCGTTTCCCCCAGGGTATTGATTTGGTCCAACAAACGACGAGTTGAACTCTCTACGTAGCGCGAAGGAGAAACGGAAGAAAGGCCCATGTAAAACAATTCGTGTGTTTGTGCCATCCAGTGAGCGGCGGTAGGGACGAACTAAGAGATACAATCTAACTAATTTGACTGAAACCACCCTACCTTAGAAAAAAAGTAACTGTACGTATGATACGATAAGAATACACAACAATGTTCAATTGTGTGAAAATGAACGAAGAAGAAGAGAGCTATAATTTACAAATTGCCGCCCGGTTGGTTGTGAATTTTTTTTCACTTTTCGTCTTTTT
>LT642754.1:0-11161 GCA_900128585.1 Stramenopiles sp. TOSAG23-3 | reverse complement strand
AAGAAGAAGAAGAAGAAGAAGAAGAAGAAGAAAGAAGAAGAAAGAAGAAGAAAGAAGAAGAAAGAAGAAGAAAGAAGAAAGAAGAAGAAAGAAGAAGAAAGAAGAAGAAGAATAAAATCATCCTTTTTTTTTTTTAATAAAATAATAATATATAAAAAATATTATTTATGGTCTAGTCTTCTATATACTATTTCTTTTTTTTTTCAAACATTCGTTTCTCAATTAATAAAATCAACAGTAATCTAGTTCAGTTTTTCCGTTCCCGCGTTGCATTACGATCATTGCTTGTTGTTTATTTTTGCAATTTTATTGTATATATGTATCTATGTACCTAATAGATATATACAATATACCATACATATTTGAATAGATAGGTATTACGTACACACCAATTGCAGGATGGCAATGCCGAACTTTTTCCATGGTGGATTGTCTCGGTCCTGTGCCATGGGGTTCGTTTGGGTGGGCATGATGGCGCTTTCCCTGAGGGCGAGCCCGTCGGTTCAAGCCCGCCAACAAATGGCAGATTTCGGCAGCCCCGAGACCTTTGTTCTGGACAACATAGAAATGCATTTGCCGCGGTACGAAAACCCGATCGAAGAGGAACGAATTTTTCGGAACATGGAGCAAACGGTTGGGTGGACGCCCTCGAACATTTACGAAGAGACGCACGATTTGCACTTCTTTGTCGACACGCCCTTCGATAGGCTGCTCCCGTCGCAGGTGGACAAAGGGAAGAAACGGCGCCACACCAAACAGACGGGACGGCTGAAAAAGATCGTGCTGAGGAAATTGGCCGATTGGTCGGGGAAGACTTGGAAAGAGCACATGGAAGCCCTCGGCGAGGGGGAGAGCCTTATGGAAAAGCTTCGGGGGGAGCTGGAGCACAAAATCTTCACGGAAACGTACCGCGGAAAAATAAACCCCTCGTCAGGGAACGAGAAAGAGGTGGCAGAGCTGTGGCTCCACCTGACACTCATGAACGGGAGCGTCGGTGCCTATAGGCGCGCTGTTCTGTGCGTGCGGAAGGCGTACTCCCTCGAGGTGCTCAAGGAGCGCGCAGTGTCCGTATGGGGTATTATTCTCCGGGAGCAGGGCAAAGCCAAAGACGCCGAGAAACTCTTTCGCAAAGCCAGCGAACTGCACCCCAGTAGCAGCCTTTACCTGTACGAAATCGCTGAAATACACCGACGGGCCCAACAGGGCGCGGCGGCTGTGGAATACTACCAACGCGCCCTTGACCTGAACCCCGATTTCAACGCGGCGAAAGAAAAGCTTGCGATGGTGCAAGAGCACGACTCCGAGGCCGCCGGGGACGAGCATTGGCTGTCGTGGTTGCTGATGTCGTACATGAAGGTTTACAAATACGGGTTTTTCGTCCTGTGCTCTGCGATCACGACGTCGATCGTTTTTCCAACTTTTGGTGGATTCGTAACTCCCTTTCTGAAGGCCACGTTGCAGGCAGTGTGTTTCCGGTTTAAAATTGTTCGCGATTTTGTCGGTGACATGGACCCGAACACTGCTGAATTTTTCGAAACGGCCTCGATGGTGTTGCACGTTCACGAATACGGCGTACCGATAACGACTAACGTGCAGTGGACGGTGTATTTCCAAGAGCACTCCCGGACTGGGAGCCTTGTCGCACTGGAACATTGGACCGGGACCAAATTTGTTCTCGGCATGAGAACTGTCAAGAACAAGAAAGGGGAAATCCTGTGGATCGGACGGACCCACTTCAATGACTTCGAGGTGTGCTGGGTCATTGAGAAAGTAAAGGGGGTGCCGAAGGAAGGCAACCTCTTCCAAATACGCCGGTTGACCGAGGAGAAAAAGGGGAAAGGGTTCTCCTCGTTAGGGCTTACAAAAGATGCAATGGATTTGGCAAAAGAGCCTATTAAATTTATTAGGGATGACGAATACATTGCCATGCAAAAAGAGAGAAAAAAAGGAAAGAACACGGGGGTCGTGGTCACCGATGACAAAAAAGAAGACGCCGGGGAACTTGGGAGGACTAAAAGTTTAAAAGTGGGGAGTGGATTTTAGTTTAAACCAGAAAATTGGCTGTTATATAGAGTAATTAGGATTTTAGTTTTTCACTAAAATTTCTTTAAAACTTCTCTGTGTAGAAAAGTTCGCTTTTTTTTATAAATTCTTTTTTTAAAAAAACGTTATTATTATTCATCCATCTTCTCCCATGGCTCTATGGCTCTTCGCTCTTCTCTTTCTTCTTCGCCACAAAATATTTCGCTATATTGATATTAATATTAATTAATAGCTACACAGTTAGTAATATTCCTTCCTTCCTCTTCCTTCCTCCACCATCGACCATCGAAAGAGAAGAGAGAAGAAGAGAGACGAGAAGAAAGAGAGAAAGAGTATTTTAGAGATAGTAGAAGATAGAAGAAGAAGATAGAAGAAGAAGAGTGAGTGAATGAGTCGTTCGTCACATCTTCTATTAATTGGTATAACCAAGTAACAATTAGACCGACTATAAAGATATCGCATGTTTTGTATTTTATAAAAAAATAGATCAGAAGTTACCTCGTTTATTGAATAGTCAGTAGTGTGTGAGAGTGAGAGTGAGAGTGAGAGTTTGTTCGAAATATGTCGAATTTAAGCAGGGAAATAATATCGATAACAAAGTTGCGCAGGGATGGGAGAAAAGCGGAGGAGGCGCGAAAGACGAATGTACGGCTAGGAGCAGTCGAGGGTGCGGACGGTTCGGTGTATTTTGAGCAGGGTGAAAATAAAATCTTAGCGCACATTAGTGGCCCGAAAGTTCCCAGCAGCAAAGGTGGAAATAGGTCTCAAAAGGCAAGCTTGACGTGCAGTTACACGGTTGCGCCGTTTGCGCGCACGGGGTACCGCCGGACCACCTCCTACGACCGTCGGCAAAGCAGCGAGTCGCATACAATAAAAGAAATTTTTCAAAACGTGATACAGCTCAACCTACTCCCGGGTTCGGAAATCAATATATTTGTCCAAGTTTTGCAGGCGGATGGGGGCGAACTGTGCAGTGCCTTGAACGCCGTTTCGTTGGCCCTTATTCACGCGGGTGTCCCGTGCGCCGACTTTGTGACCGCGACGACGACGGGGTACTACGAAGGCCACTTTTTGATGGACTTGAACCATTTTGAGACCAGCGCAAACTTGCCCCAGTTAGAGCTTGGGATTCTCCCGAGTACCGGGCGGATAGTGTTCTTGCGAATGGCAAGCCGGATAGAAATGGACGTGTTTAAAAGAATGGTAGAGATTGGGATAAGCGGGTGCAAGGACGTCCATAAGATTTTGAAGGAGAACGTCATGGCCCGGCAGCTCGACATTATTGCCTCGAGAACGTTGGGCTAGTAGTATGTTAGCAGTCCAACCACACGTGGCGAATTGGGGGTGGGGAAAAAAGAAGCACGCGCGAGGAAGGGGAAAGGGAAAGGGTGGAAAGGCAAAAATTGTAATTTAATATATGTAATTTACGTACGAGCAATTCTTAGCTTTTTTGCGTTCAAAGTTTTATGATACGAAAGCGTCAAAGGCTGATTTAAATATCATATATAAATATGTTTGACGCGACCATACGACCAGGTCACCTTATGCCAAGACTATCAGAATAGTTTCTGGGCAGATCCAGGCAATCTACAACACAACAATACCCTGTATGGTGTTTCAAATGACCTCCCCCACGGACGTCGTTAGCCCAGGAAACACATGGTGCCGCGGGTCCATGAAAGGGAAATCCTCCGGGTGCTCTACGAAGCGCGCGCAACATGAATCTTCAAACCAACGAGGCTTCATTTCTCCCAAAATGTTGCATGCACGGATGGAATCGCCTAGCCTCTCCCCCCGTTTGCACAGGGATGCCATAGACACTTTGTAGTCGTACTTGTTCAACATATTGAAACTAATGGACACGGTGTCTGTAAAACTGATCACGGAGTGCCAGAACCCTCCCGCAGGGATGTAAATCATATCCCCTTCGCCCTGGTCCACTTCGTACCACGATATATTCCAAAATGGCAAACGTGGGTAGACCTTCTGAAACCATTCGATCTGGCCCAACGGGACGTCGTCGACCGCGTTGGGGTTCAAAAATTGGCCAGAGACCATGAACAGTTCCTCCGGCGTCAAGTCAGGGGGGAAAACGATCCATTTTTTCCGACCAAAGACGCAGATGTTCCAAAACGACTGGTCGTATGCATCTTTGTGAAACCCCGCCCCGCCCCCCCGGTGGGAAAACACCATAAACCTGGAGTACAGCAGCCGCAAACGGCGCCCGAGCACATAGCTGATGTCCTCGTCCTTGTCGAAGTAATGGGGAATCGTGTACTTTCCGTTCAGGTGCTCGGGGTGAAGCTCAAAAAAATCAGAGCTGATGTACGACTGGGAACAAAACGTGGCGTTCCACCACGACGGAAAGTTTCCGACCTCGCGGAACAGGTCGGGGAGCCTGTACCAGGTCCACAGGTCGTTCGCCGGCCAGTTCTTTGTCACCCCCCGCACGTTTACAACAGCCCGTGGCTTCAAAAACCGTTCCTCAAAACGTTCGAACGACAAATCGTCGAAGTTCCAGACCTCCACCTCCTCCCCCCCCACGATGCTGCGCTGAACGTCTTGCGTCACCCGTTCCACGACGGAAAAATTCGTAGACTTGTGAGCGGGGCACTCGAACGACCGTTTGGTGTCGAGAAATTCGTTGTGCAGGTGCCGCTTCAACGCCGCCCCCTCTTCCACCCTTCGCGTGGCGAGCATCACGTCCGACTGCACCTGGAGAGCCAGCGCCGCGTTGCGTCGATCGCCGGCTTGCGAGTGCTCGAGAAAAATGTGGGCGGCACGAGCTACGCGAACTTCCTCCTCCCGGACGTTCCGGTCGCCGTAGTGGGACCCTCCCAAACGCACAAACATTTCCGCGTAGCGACCGTACATTTCAGGGTCTATCTCGACACCCTTCTTCTCTTGGGAAGAAATGTAGGAAGAGACCGTGGAAAACGCTTCCAGAGCTTTTCCTTGCACATCGATCAAGTCGTACGCACGTTGGTATTCGGGCGGAAGGTTCAGCACCTTCCCCAAAACCACATTACCACCCCCTTCCCCGCCCAGCACTAGTCCAACCAACAAAAGAAGGCACCGGGGAACACACGACGACACCAACATTCTATATGGTTCTATATGCGCATACACAAACAAACGCACAGATAGACGACGACCGCACAAAAAGAAAAAAAAGGACCAGCATGACTTTCTTTCTTTTCCTTCGTTTCACTTTCATAAAAGTTGTATTAATTGGATTGGATCGGATCAGTTTTTATATGTGCATCGCATCGATCAGTTATTTCATATGTATTAATGTTATAATTAGGGTATTAAATCTATCTATTTTGTTGATTGAAGGCCCCGCGGCCCATCGGCCCATCGGCCCATCCCAACTTGTACGAAGGACGAAGAACCAAAGAACGTGATGATTACCAAGGTTATTATATTTTAAATGAATCATGAATACATGTTTGTTACTGAAATTTGTTTTCATACCATAAGGTTACTTTGTTCTTGGTTTGCACTCTTCAACGGTTTCTCGTGTAGTTTTGTGCGGTTGGATTGAGTTGAGTTTGTTAGTCCGTCCGTCCGTGCGTGCGTCCGTTTGTTCGTGCCCCTATTGTTGTGTCGGAGATGGCCGCCCACTTGCAACGATTTTTAGGTGCTTCGCTCAAAAGTGCAGTTGACGATTACCTGCGCTTGGACGAAGTGGCCCAGGTGTTGGACTCCGTGGTTTCAAAGGTGGAAAAGCGCCACGACCATGACATTTTGAAGGAGACTAGGAGTGCGCTGCGCTCGGTACGAAAGAAATTAGAAGTTGCGAACGATAAAATTGCAGAGTTAGAGGCTGACGGCCACCGTTACTTGCAGGAAAGGCAACGGGACAAGATAGAAGCGCAGATGCTACGGAATAGGTTTGAGATAGAAGTGGGAGAAATCATTGAAAAGCTAAAGGAGGGGGAGAGGTACAAAGCCGAGACGATGGCCCTGCGGGCAAGCGTGCTTAAAAAGTCGAAGTGGCTCCAGTCGCTGCAGTACCTAAGCCCAAGCGCCGGGACCCCGACAAAGCAGAAGAACGCCCTGAAGGCAACCACGAAGAGAAATAGGCGTCAATCGTACGGGGAAGACATGAGCAGTTTAAGGCAGGCAAGGCGCAGCTTGGTCATTGAAGAGGAGGATAAGGGGGAGAGTTCCAGCGGTCTTCCGGGTTTGCTCGGTGAGGACAACGTGCTTGCCCGTGTAGAAAAGTGCCTTGCAGAAGAAGACGTCAGCCGCATGAGCGCCGCAGGCAAGAAGTACTTTCAATTTTTTCACCCTGGCGATAAGCGCTTCAGTAACGAGGGCAAAGCAGCGCCAGCCGACCCCCCTGGTTATTTTTCCACCGTGCAAGAGGGCCCGGGCAAGAACGAAGTCAGCAAAGGGTTCGAAACTCCCCCTGGGGCGCCGCCTCCGCCGCCGCCGCCATACGAGCAAGCGATGAAGTCCACCTCTAACTTTGGGATCTCCTCGTTCAACCCAAGCAACTTGATCCGAAACCGCTCCAGGACCGTGAACGCGAAACCGGCGGGCTCGAACAACTCTGCCTTTGCGTCGAACACTATCGTAGAGACGCTCAGGAAAGAGAGCAAACTGTCCTCCCAAGACATGCAGCGTATCATTTCTCTGGGGAAAAAATTAGAGATGGCAGAGCAGAAAGTTCGCCTCTTGCAAAGTGAGCGCGAGGACCTGTCGTCCCAGCTCAAGGCGAAGGGAAGTGTCAAAGACTTTTTAGTAGGAAACTTGAAACGGAAAGAGCTGGAACTGTCGAAGGCCCAAGATGCTGAAAAGTTTGCTAAGCAGCAGTCAAGTGCAGACCGGGAGGTTATATCATTCTTGGACGGCCGAGTCCGAGAGCTGGAAGCTGAAATGAGACGTGGGAAAAAGGACTCCGAGAACATCAAGATCGAGCTGGGGGCCATGAAAAGGAAAATGAAGTCGCAGCGTAGCATGTACGAAGACATGGTAAACACGCTTCGGCAAGAAGCGCAACTTGCAGGGAAGTTAAAGGCGGAGAAGAGAGTGCTTGTGAAAGAGGTAAAACGGTTGATGTTTGAGATGGATAAAAGTAAGCGCGCTGGCCAAAACGAAGAGAAGCTCAGCTCGAGGGGGTGAGACCAAGCTTCAAGAGAACCGCCCAAGGGCTTGCTGCGCACAAATTTGCCGTCCCTAGGCGCGTGTATGCTTGAATTTTTTTAAAATGGCGTGTACGACGGTAAGCTTGTCATATAAAGAGACTACGTAGATAATTTAAGCGGACCTCGTAAGATACGATGTTTTTTAAGAAAATTTAAATGTTTTTTCAAGCACTGTGTATCAAAGTACTGAGCGACCCAGGCATGGTCCCCTTCGTATCGTTGCTCAGTTCATTGCCTTCGTTGCAAACTCAGTTGAACTCTTCACAACCACTTCGGCAGTCGCGGCGCTTAGTTCGCCAACCCACTGTGCATTTTCAGGCTTGCCACCTCCACGGCCTCCGAAACTTCCTGAAAGGGCGCCACACCAATCTTTCGCCGACAGTTTCTTGGACGTTGCTTTCCCCGCACCAGCGTACGCCCCGATCTTGCCGTTGCTATCGGGAGAAACAAGCATGAATGCGCCGTCTGGATGGGCCTTCAACATTGCCTTCAGCACGTTCTTTGCGATTTTGCCGTCTGTGCCAAAGCCTACCAAGTTCACACAGAAAGGAGTCCCGTTCGTCTTCGCCTCTTCTGCGATCCGCTTGCCCTCTTCCATTGCCACTTTTCCTAATTTGGCGCTTTTTTCCTTCTTGTATTTGACGACTTTCTTGGTGAGCTTCTTGATGTCGTCCTTGAACTGCGCCTTGGCCGCCGCGCTGCATACGAGGGATCCGAGGGCTTGAAAGATCGCCCGTTCCTCTGCTTCCATCTTGTCCGCCGGCAGCGCGTTCGCTGCAACGATGCGCTGCTCGAAGGCTTTCCTGGTCGCTTCTGCTTCCAGCGCGAGTGCGCCGGTCAGGCATTTGATACGGCGAATTCCTTTGGCCACCCCACTCTCTTCGACCAGAACCAAAAGCTTTGATTCCGACGTGTTGTCCATGTGCGTGCCACCGCAGAGCTCGACAGAGTATTTCATCCAGTCTGGGTTTTGCGGGTCAGCAAGCAAGTCCTCGATCTTCTTCCCTACACTGACGACGCGGACGGGGTCCGGGTAAGTTTCCCCGAAGACGGCGCGCAGCGTCGATATGCTTTTCGCGCTTGCGAGGGGGACGACCTTGGTGTATATCGACAGGGCCTGCTTGATCTGGTCGTTGCAGATGTCTTCGACCTCCTTCAGCTGGGCCGGCTTCAACCCCTTTTGGCAGTTGAAATCAAAACGAAGTTTCTCGGAATCGCAGAGCGAACCCTTCTGGTCCACTTCCTTCTGGCCGACTTTCCCGAGCACGGCGCGCAGCGCCAAGTTCAGAACGTGGGTCATTGTGTGGTTAGGGTACACCATGTTGCGGTAGTCCTCGTCCACCGCCCCCGTGACCGCAGAGCCTTTGCTGATTTCCCCCGCCGCCATGGTACCGCAGTGCAGAACGTATGGGCCAAACTTCAACGCTTGCTCCATTTTGAATACGGCCCCGTTGGCGCCCCGGATCTCGCCGATATCGGACACTTGGCCACCCTGCTCTGCGTAGAACGGCGTCTTCTCCATCACAAGCCCGACGCGCTGCCCACTGGCGGCCGTCTCGACGAAGGCTTCCCCGTCAAAAATTGCTTGGACAGCGATCCCGTCGATGGTGAGTTTGTCGCGAATGTACTTTGGGGAATCGTCCGTTCCGCCCACCTGCATTACTTTCTCTAACTCGTTGGTTTGCGCGGCTTCCAGCACCAACTTGACTTCGCCATCGCCGCTTGCTTTGTTGCCCTTCGACGCTTCCTGGTGCAACTTCTGGGCCTTCTCAAACCCGTCTTCGTCCACGGTCAAGCCCTTGTCCTCGGCCATAAGGCGCGTCAAGTCAACAGGAAACCCGAAGGACTGGTACAGGTTGGCCGCCTCTTTTCCCGACACGACGGTGCTGCCTGCCTTCTGCATTGCCGCCGCAATGGAATTGAAACGCTTCGCGCCGTCTTCCCACGTCGACAAGAAACTGGACTCTTCGTCCTTTATGATGGCCGTCACGTTGTCCATGTTGCCGGAAGCGGTGAGCTCCGGGAACGCCGAGCCGTACGTCTGGACGACGGTCTTTACCAGCATGCTGAAAAACCCATCTGGCAGGTTCAAGAACTGCTTTCCGTAGCGCACACCACGGCGAAGCACCCGTCGGAGCACGTAGCCGCGGCCTATGCTTGCCGGCTGGATCTTGTCCGTGATCCCAAACGTAAGGGTACGGATGTGGTCGGCGATGACGCGGTACGCGGTGTCGGAGCCGTCGACGTCGTCCTTTCCCATGCGGCCCCTGTACGCTAGCGGCGCTGGCCCGGCCTTCTTCTTTACCCACTCTTTCGTGCGCAGGTCCAATATTGCCTCGAACAACGGCGCGAATACGTCCGTGTCGTAGTTCGACCGCTTGTTCTGCAGCACGGAAACGAGCCGCTCAAACCCCATCCCGGTGTCTACGTGCTTCTTCGGCAATTTGGAAAGGGAACGGTCGTCGTTCCGGAAGAATTGCATGAACACCAAGTTCCAAATCTCCAGGACGTCTGGGTCGTCCATGTTCACCAGCTCGCGTGCGTTTCTTCCGCCGATGCGGTCGAAATGAAGCTCGCTGCAGGGCCCGCACGGCCCGGTATCCCCCATTTCCCAAAAGTTGTCCTTCATGTTGCCAGGCAAAATGTGGCTCTCGTCCAAGTACTTGCCCCAGATCCTCTTGGCCTCCAAATCAGGGGGCATGTTCAACGCTTCGTTGCCTTCAAAGTAGGTCGCGTACATGCGATTGCCGGGGAGGCCGTAGACGTTGGTCAGAAGATCCCAGGCCCAATCGATCGCCTCCTCTTTGAAGTAGTCGCCGAAACTCCAGTTTCCAAGCATTTCGAAGTACGTGTGGTGGTAGTTGTCGCGCCCGACGTCCTCCAAGTCGTTGTGCTTGCCGCCCGCGCGGATGCACTTTTGGCTGTTTGACGCTCGGGAAAGCTTCTCGAACGGGTGGTTCTTTGGGATCTTTCCCAAGAATATGGGCTTGTACTGGACCATTCCACTGTTGACAAAGAGCAACGTCTCGTCCCCGTTCGGTGGAAGGAGCGGGCAGGAGCGCCAGAACGTGTGGCCTCGCTTCTTGGTCATGTATTGAATGTAAGTGCTGCGCACGACGTCGGCGGTCCAAAACCACGTTTTGGCGGTGAAATCGTCCCCCCCAGCGGCTGCCTTTCCAGAACCATCGTATTTTTTCTTCAATTCATCGATGATCTGTGCTTGTTCGACCGTTTTGTTTTGCAACTCAACGATCTTCTCGTCGCGAGAGTCAAGGTCAAGTTCCAGCTTTTTCAAGCGCGGAAGTATATCTTCGTCTGCCATGTCGTTTACTACTAGCTTGTTTTCGTATTTTCTTTGTTTATTTAAACGTGCTAAAGAATGTTCTTTCTCTTCGTTGAACGAATGGGGTGTAATGGAATGTGAAGAAAGAATTGTGGGAGGAGTGAGAAGTTAAACCTTCTTGACATTCTCATTAAAATCAATTCAACAATTAACTTCTTCTATTATTATATATATTATTATTATTAATAATTAAATATTGCTCTTCTTCTTCTTCTTTCTTTTCCTTTCCTCCTTCTTCTTCTTCTTCCATTGTACATTATTAATATTGATTCATTCTTCGTTCGATTCTTCTTTTCTTTCTTCTCTCCTCCTACTACTCTCTCCTTGTTCGTTGTTTTTGGAAGCTTATTATTTTAATATCATATCCTCGTAGACACGACTCTATAAAAAAATGGATTTAATTTTTAAGTTTGTATATTATAAATAATTCATAGTTATTAATTTAAATTAGTATTATTTATATAGGTCGGTTATTTTCATTGATTTACAGCCTTACAGCCTTATCGACACATTCGATTGAATTGGATGGCCGAGAAGGATTGAGGAAAGAGAAAGAAAGAAAGAAAGAAAGAAAGAAAGAAAGAAAGAAAGAAAGAAAGAAAGAAAGAAAGAAAGAAAG
>LT642753.1:0-11169 GCA_900128585.1 Stramenopiles sp. TOSAG23-3 | reverse complement strand
TGATGGTATTGGCTTTGGGCGATTCTCACCTGCTCGTGCCCTCTCGATAAGATAGCCTTCACTTCCTCTATACGGGGAGTTCTCACTTCAATGCGTGGACACAACATCATCAGATTGTCCTATTTTCCCTTAAATATTATGATAATTAATTTGTTCGAGATTTTTGTCCGTTTTTTTAATTTAATGCTGCGCTGCGCGCTGCTGTAGTGGTGAGAGGGAGTGAATTTTGACATTCACCTCCTTCTATGATGATACTTCTTTTTTTAATAATACAATATTATGGGTGTCTCCTGACATCTTCTGTATAATGGGGATTCAAGTAATGAAAATGCATTTGATCGTCTTTTTTTTGTTCCTTTTGCTTTTGGCAGTAGCAAACAGTTCAAAGTGGCACAAAACGCGCACGCCCACAGCGATAAGTGGAGAAAGTAACAAATTGTGTAAAATGGAAGGTTTCAAGCCTTCCAAAGCGCCCAAGAATGTCCACGATGCGACGGCCGAAATTTATGGGTTGAATTCGCGGAAGGACATTGTCACATTCATGAGCGCCCAAACCTGCCAACAAAAATCGGGTAGGGGGCGGCACATCAAAAATAGAAAGAAAAAAAGCAAGAAGCGGAAAAAGGTAATTCAAAACACTAGGCCAATTACGCCATCGTTTGTACATAGAATCTCACAGTTTGAGGTGCAGCGTTCGAAGGGCAGCAATGGCCATTTTAAGCACCCATCACTTTCCGCAAATATTGTAATGGGACATGCGAACAGCCTCGACCCAGTATATAGTACAGCTAAAGGCACACCAGTAAAAGACAACATTACTAATTTTTCTGTAAAAGAAGCGTTCGAGACACCGAAAGATAACTGTATAAATACGTTTGAGCGCAAGCAGAAGCCCATGATCCGATCAGAAGTTCTTAAAAGCACTGAATCAGCCATAATGGCAATTTTTGCTATTTGTGACGAGGACCATACGGGGGCAGTCCGCAAGCGTTCCCTTTGTCAGTCTCTCTATAACTCAGCATGTTGCGCGTTGGTGAGGGAATGCAGGCCTTTGAAACCACTTATTCGACGACGGGGGTTCGTCAAAGAAGTAAAGGCATTGCGTACTAGAGAAAAGGGGGTAATATCTTACGATGAATTTCATGCCCTGGCATTTAGAGAGCACGAAGAACAGGCCCGTCGTGAAGCGGAGGAAAAAGAGCGAAAAATAAACGCTAAGAGGGTTAGACGCCTGCAGCAACTCAGGGAAGATGCTTGGCAAAAGAAGCGCGACGCCGAAAGACAAGAGGTACAGCATGAAATTGATTTAAAACATCTGGAAATAGATTTACAGAAGAAACAGATAATGGACAACCGAGCGGATAATGTTCGGCAGAAAGCTAGTACACGAAAATTTGTACATAATTTAACCGAGACTGCAGGCAAGAAGGCTTTGAATATAATAGAAGAAGCATCTCAGGACGCGTCTTCCAAGACGAAACAAGCAATGACGATGTCCCAGAAGATTCGCCTGAAAGCACAGAAAGAAGTTGCAGAGATGATGAAAATGGAGGAAGAACAAATGAAGGCGAGTACAAAACTGGCCGAGGAAGAGATAAACAGGAGGTGGGAACTTGAAAAAAAGCAGATGGCAACATTGCGACGGCAGATGCTCCAGGAGGCCAAGGAGCGAAAGTCAATGGAGGACGCAGAAAGAGAAGAGCGGATTGTCATGGAGAAGGAACTGATCCAAACTATGAAGGATAACGCCACTCGGGAAATTACTGACTTCCGTAGAAAGACCGTTCAAGAAGTGGAACAGATGAGAAAAGAAGCAAAGGAAGAAAGGGAGCGCATGCTAGCGCAGCAGTTGGTTGAACAGCAGCTGTTTCGAGACCGCGCTGAGGAAGCGAAAGAGACCCTGCTGAAGCAAACTAGATGGGAGATGAAAGTTGTGATGGAAAGAGTTCATGAGCAAGCAGAAGTAAAGAAAGCTGCCGCAGAAGAGGAAGTGAAGGCTATCTTATCGAGAGGGCACGAGCAGGTGAGAATCGCCCAAAGCCAATACCATCAAAATGTAAGAGTATTGGAGGCTATGGATTCGTTTAAACGCACAGTCACAGTTGAAATTTCCAAAAAATTAGAGTTAGAAAACCAGAGAAAGGAAGCCAAACAAAAAATGGAGGAAGCAGCGATCAAGCGGCAACGAGCAGAAGCGTCCTTACGAGCGAAGCAAGACGCCATAAAGAAGAAAGAAAAGCAATTGAAAGAGTCGAGGTACAAGCAATATTTGTCAGAGAAGCAGCAGCAGGACAGGCAACAGCAGCTAGAAGACGACGAAGAAAATCGCAAGCAGGGGGAGGCTATCTTTTCGAGAGCATTGAAGAAAAAAAATCCTTCCGCCATTAGCGATCCATATTCGTCGCAAACGACTCTTCGTCCGACAGCAAAGTCAGGCTGGCGAGAACTTACAGACCCATCGACTGGGTATCCATATTATGAAAATATACACACGGGAGAATCGCAGTGGGAAAGGCCGAAGGGGTTTTGATCAGAAAGGGAGAGAGATTTACTCGTGAGTATCGTTGTACGTTGTAAGAGTCTTACTCGTGTAAATTTCGTAAGATTACTTCGTACGAAGTACATTTTTAGAAAAACTTTAGCAGGGCCGAGTGCACATACAGAATCTTCGTATGAAAACAATTTTAATTCTTACAAACAGTTTTATAGCGACGTCACTCTCCTCGTATGTTTTTTTGGCATAGTAAACTCGTCATGGTTTCTCTTTGGAAACAACCGAATGGTACCAGATATAGGCATAATGTCGTAATTCAGCACCAGCTTCACGTCGTTCGATCTCAGACCGTCCGACGGGTCCATCAAAAGATACTTGCAACCGACATTGTCCAGATTCAGCATTTTCTCAGGAAGCCAGACGTGTTCCCATTCTCCCCCAACAAATTTTTCAGCGTCAATTCGTAAAACTCTGTCCCATACTACCACTTGGTTTATCGTGTTGTATTTTGTTTCATACTCAGCAGTGATGTAAACAAAAACTTGCCTCGTGTTCCAGTTGAAAACTGGTCGAAAATCGGCCGATACGCTGAAGGTAAAATTGGCACGCTCCCCCTGAAAACCACTGCGACCAAAGGGGAGCAAATGATACAAATCATTGACTTTAATGTCCACGTTGGCGGGGGGGTTGTCCAGCCAATAAGTCGTCATGGCGCAGCCGAAGGCCATCGCTCCTAAAACTACAAGTCCATAGACGAAGACCGCGTTCAAACGCACCCATATAGTATTCATCTTCCTCCGTTGAAACGATAAACGCGAAAAGGTTTAAAAATAAATTTTAGATTGGTAACACCAGAGACCGAATTGTCTCTCGTTCTTTTTTCCACCAACAGTTTATTTTTATATCATTTCCTGTTTATTATTAATATTAGACTAAAGTGATATTAGACGACTATTTATTAGTAATTTAAAAAAATAGGTCTCCGTCTCCTCCGTCCGCCTCCTTCCTCCCCCTCCTCATTTGTTGGTGTGGTGGTGGTGCGTTGGGGTGTGAATGGCCAGTACGGTACAATCCAATATTTAATAATTTAATTCTTGTTGAAGCCTCTATTTTTTGTTTGTGCCTGGCTATTATTATATTATTATGAATAGGCGCTTCTGATTCCACACACCGTCATATTATTTGGCTCTTTTTATATTATTTTTACTTATTTTATTCGTCTATTCCTATGTACAATAGAGTATTAGTTAGGGTAAATGGTAAAATAGTATACAATTTAAATGTGATGGAATAGGACCTCGCAGAGGATAGAGGATATCTAAATAATATTTCTCATCGATCATCGAGACGTTATAACAAACACAACAAAAAAATAATAAAATATAAAATACAAAACCTCTTCTCTCCTCTTGTGTTGTGTGGGTCGGTACGGTAGTAGGGGCGGTCTTTTCAGTTCGCACAATTTATATGCTGTGTACCTGTTGATATTTTGGAACAGTTAGCTGCGTTCTTCTTTTCTTCGATAATAATAAAAAATAATTCAACAAACATGATCATATCATTACTACACCATCACCTCTCTCTCATTCATCATCATCATATCCCCTTTTTTTTTTTTTTTATTTTATTATTACTATAGAGGAGTATTATTATATATATTTTATAATAAAAAAGCACCAAAAATATATAAAGACGCGAAGAAAGAAGTGAGCGTCAAATAAAAGAATGCAAAAATAGACCTATTTTTTACTGACATTAATTGAAAGAAAAAAACAACGCATTTCCATCGTTGCAAACGCCATTGAGTTTTACGTGTAAAGATTAGAACCAACGTATTCTTCTGTTTCCAGTGTACGCCCTGCCTCACCCAAGCAGTTGACAATGGCCGGAAAAAACGTTCCCCACGCAACGCTTCGTATTCTTCTTCGCATCAGCCCAGGGAAGCGTTTTTGTACAGAATATTTGCGTGGTTGTGCTGCAACGGTTCGTATTAACATAGATAATCATGAAATAACGTTTAAGCGGGATTTAGAAGATTTGTCAAGCGATATGAACGGAGTAAATACCGCAAAAAAGGGTCCGACTCAACTCTTTGAAATCCGTGGGACCAGAAAAGCTGGTGACGGCGACACTACGAGCGGTCTATTGGACTTCTCTGTATTTAGCGGCAAAACCATCACAATCCAAGTTTTTAAGGGGGAACGGTGCTGTTTTAAAAGTGAACATTTGTTAACAGAGTTTTTGCAGCTCAGAGTGGAAAACACCAATTTAACAAAAGAAATTTCCACGGTATTCGAAGTGGACAACCGGAACAGCTTTACGGTTCACTCCACTGCGTTCTTGTTTACCTTTCCGAACACAGCGTCCAAACGTCTGTATACCCGCGGGTCGGAACCTAAATCAATCGCAACATTAAGAGCGACCGAAAAGATGACTATCGGTGCTGAAGAGTCCGCGTTACAGCCAAAAATGTTGTCCAGAGAGGAAAAGCTGCGTGTGAAATGCAGGCAAACAGAAAATGAAATAAAACGAGTGGCACAGGTTCGTTTTGCCCAGAAAATTAGACAGCAGGAAAAGCATCGCCCACTTCCCCCTAGAGTTTTACCACCGAGACCAAGTGTTGAGGAGATAAATGCATATAATGGCGTCTATAAAAATGTCAACAAGAGTCCATCACCCAGAACGGATTTAGGCCAGAAGACGGAACCGGTTCGAATGAAGCCGTTGGATAAGCAAAAGCCCCACCCGGCATTTGAATTGTTGAACAAACTGTTTAAAATATCTGCGTTTGATAGAACAGAGTACGTCGCGTTGAAAGGGCTGTTCGCGCAGAAAAATAAGCGAGTTATCAGAGCGTACAAGAAATACTTGAAGAAAAGGAAATTAAGAATATTAACGGCCCGGTTCCGTCGTATTCTTGCAACCGAAGACAAAGAAAATGCCGTGGAAGCCCAGATAAAAAAAGCAAAGGAAGATGCAGAAAATTACAAAACTAGGGAGCAGCTCATGGACGCATATATGGGGGCAGTCAAAAAACAGAATAAGCCTATGATACAAATATCTAGAGGGATGCTTATATCAGCCCCAATAGTCCCCTCATTCGATATTGAGGCAGAAAATCGGTTGAATAACCTTATTGAACGGCGGAAGGCAACGAAGAAGACAAAAACGGTGCCTAGGCATGTGGTAGAAAAGACATTGGTCCAAGTAAACAATCTGAAGGCATCTCAGATCCGGGAAAGGACGTCAGCAGAGATTGCTGATTGGGCCATTAAAGTTGGGGTTGAAGCCAAACTTTTGAAATCCAGCATGAAAAAGAAGGAGGGCTTATGGGACTGGCGCGGGAGAATTGAGCATGATAAAATTGAGCTGCAAGTGCATGATGCATACATAGACTATTTGCATGGCAAAGTATCAAAGTTCTGGATGGAAGTACAGTAAGGTATGATAACAACTTCAGAATTAAACAAAAACTTGTGTGAGTTTTAAGATAAAAAACAAATTAATTTATCAATATCTAGTGTATGCTTTAAGACTCTCATTTAAACAAGAAAATTGGCTGTTCTTTAAGTAATTAAAATTAATGTACTGCGAACTGAATTCTAAATTTAATTACTTAAATAACAGCCAATTTTCTTGTTTTAATTTAGACCTTCGGGGTTTACATTCCTTCATGAACCTGCAAAACTTATCTTTGCTCTTGTGACTCTCATTTTTTTATATGATATCAATAAAACTTAAATATTATGCATACTTTAAGTTAAACTTAGAAGCTTACCTGACCCTTTGACTCAATGACTACACTGTTGTCGTAAATTTACGCATAATTTTACACAGTTGCGTCTCAGTAACCACTACCAGCCTTGTACCCACCCCACAAACTTGCATCAGCGTTCTGCAAGTTTGTATTTGCATTTCCAAGGCTGAACAATGGCCCTTCAGCGTTTGGTGGGACATCAAACGCGTTGGTATCCCCACGACCCAGAGACCCCCAGGAATTCGGCAAATTGTTGTTCAACTGATTTGCATTTGCCGCAGCAGAACCGCCTTGACTCTGCAACATCTGGCTTGTGCCATTCATACCAAGCTGCTGACTTTGCGGGGCTACCCCAAACGTACTTATGCTATTCCTTGTAGATTTTCTGGCATCATTGTTTCTCGCATCTTGGTTCAGGTATTGCCCCCCTGCAATTTCAGGAGAGAAAAAGGCCCCATTCCACGTAGCCGCCAAACCCTGGTTCAGCGCGCCCCTTGGAGCTTGTCCCCAACCCGATGGGCTGTATATAGAAGAAGCCGCGCCGTGGTTGTTTGTATCGAGACCATTACTGTTTTGCCTTTGAAACGCAAGTTTGTTCGAAGAATACATGGCATGTTCAGGTTGGGGGGGGGCAGCAAATCGGAAGCGAGAATCTGTCCTCTTTTGATCGTTGCCAGATAGGTTAGAGCCCCCGTGGTTCGCCGTTTCTTTGTGCAAATATTTGTTGTCCGTGGTATTCATGAACCCAGGGCGTGAACTTTGGCCTTGCTGATTTCTACCGTTCGGGTTGTTAAATTGTTTGGTCAAAGACCCTTGCTGCTGTGACATGAGGCGGGGCATTATTACGCGGCCCATCAAATTACCCCCGGGCAATTGAAGTAAGTCGTCGAACTCGTTCCCAAAATTGTCATTTTGAACCCCCGTCAAAACGGAAGAAACCATCATCCTTGCTTTCTCTACAGCCTCTTTTTTCCCTCGAATGTTTACATTGCCGTCGTGCTTTTCTACTTTGATTTCAGCACCAGAGTGTCGCTCCATGCGCCTTATGACATTCCCTCCACGCCCGATCAAACGGCTATACGCCTTCTCTCGCTTTCCTTCGCCAACCGCTATTTGAATGGTGCAAATATACACTTCTGTGTTTTGTTGAGAGAATTGCCGCTGGCGAAAAGGTTGTTGCATATTTCTGTTTACAGGGTGGTTTGGCTTACCCCTGTACGAATTCATGTTGTGGCCGTTTGCGTGCGCGGCTCCTTGGGTTTCTCGTCCGGCGCTCTGGTGTGTTGCAATCGCAGAAGGTCCGTTATACCCATTTTTGGCATGCAGGGATGCACAGTCTGCGATGAGACGTTTGATTGCAGTCATTACCTTTTTGCCCCCACAGCCGACCAATGGTGATGCGGTATCGAACATCAACCGCTCGATGACAGCGCGTACTTTCTGAACCAGAACACTATTTCCTTCTAGCAATACCGTACCGGTTTTCCGATCGACTTGGATTTGGACTCCCGTGGACTGCATGAGCTTAATGTTTGTGCCATTACGACCTATTAGCCACCGATAAACTTTGTCCTTATCAGGCGCGGTCACCTGGATTGTTACAGAGACGTTTTCCTCAACCCCCTGAGGACTGCTGCAGCTTGCCCCGTAAGCATTTGATGTTTGCATACCAATGCCTCGGTCATTGTAATTGTTCGCCGTTCGGGAAGGTGGGTACGACAGCGCGGGGTTCGTGCTTTGTTTGTTTGCTACTGTTCCTTTGCTTTGCTGTGCTAATGCATTGTACCTTTGCAACCCCGACCCTTTGCTTTGGGCCGGGTTTTGTGGCACAAATTGCGCTTGGGGAGCCGCCGGAGGATTTTGAAAGTTTGAAGGTTTCTCGAACTGCCTATTCGCACCGCTCCCGAATCGGGGCACATTCGTTGCATCCGCAGTCAATCCAATATGGTGGGAAGAATGTTTATTTGTCTGCGCGTGATACGCGGCACAGTCCGCAATCAACCGCTTTATGGCCGTCATTACTTTCTTCCCCCCGCAGCCGACGGAAGGAGAAGCGGTATCAGATGCAAGCCGCTCAATAACAGTCTTTACCTTCTCAACCAGCGGTACTTCCCCTTCCAAGCATATGTTACCCAATCTCCGATCAACTTGTATGGACACGCCAGTAGATTGCATTAACTTGATATTTGTACCATTACGACCGATGAGCCAGCGGTATACCTTGTCTTTATCAGGGGCAACAACAGGGATATTGACGGTGATTACATCTGTTGGGTTCATATCCTCTGGCAACTTGTGGTTACCAGAGTGAGCAGTTTTAGTCGCAGTTACAAATTCGGCAGGACCGCCAGCAGAGTTGTTTTTGTAGTGTGCTGGCGCGTACGAGTTGGAGGGCGGGAAAGAGTTTTGCGCTGCACTGTTTCCGTTTGTGCCTCTCTTGTAAAACGGTGCCCCTCCGCCGCCAGGAGGACCCCGACTGGCGGAGTTCCTCCTCCAAAAATTTCCGTCTGACATAATAAATACCCACGCAAAGTCTGAGGCTGGTGTGGATCTACGGTAGCTGGTTTCGCAGCGCGTCTCTTGATAAAATGAAAACAAAAATATGACTTGCAATAGGATTCTTTACTTTGTCAACGACTTGCAGTAAATTTCTTGCCAATTGTAACAATTTTGCCGATTGCCTTGGTACTCACATGGGAAACTATTTTTTAGTCAAACAAGCATCAGTCGTCCGAACATCCTTACTATATTAGTAATATAATAATAGTCGTCGTTCTATAATAATAATAATTAAAAAAAAAAAAAGAGGTGTGTTGTGCGGGTAGGGTAGTATATAATAGGAGTATTATTATTAGAAGTAGCTGGCTAAAAATATCCTGCTCCCTCGAATATCCTGCTCCCTCCTTCCTCCCAATGCTTCCAGTTTTAATAATTTCACTACTTACCTATACAACTACTACAACTAAAAAATTAAACAGACCGACTAATAACTAACTACCAAATATATTAAACAAAGGAATCACAAATACCCGCCGGCCACCGCAAGTCGGGCCACATTTACGTATTATAGCGTGTACCACAAGAGCACAAGAGTATTATATTTTATCAAGTCGTCGTACCGCAATGAATACTTTGGATACTACAGTACACACCCACCACAGCTCAACAAAAAAGCAAAAACCTGGTTTGTTCTACTTCTTCTTGAATATTAATATACATTACGCCTTATACTGTATTATATCTGGTACCGGTAATGACTACGAGGATTGAATGAAAAAAAGTACTGCTTGGAATATTTTGGCCCTTTTTTGGTTGTTGAGGTATTAAAAAATAAAGTTTTTAGATGAGAAGAATTGTCTTTGCGTGCAATCTAGTACACAGCCAGCAGCAGCAGAGTATTAAATAGTAGAAATACGGTACCTCAGGTATAATACGGTATAATACATAATACCCGTACGAACATCGTCCTCGAATGTATTTCATTCGATTACTACCGATTTGTACCTGTTTTTAAATATCATTAGTATACGAAGCGTATATGCTATTATATAACTGTTCCCTATGATGGATTTTTTGTGTACATAAATATATTTTGATGATTATTTTAATGTGCATGGGTGCAAAAAGATGCGTCCACCCATTTACCACCGGGATTCATGTTGTGACCTGTTTTTTATTGATTTTACAACAATACTACATTTTATACTTATCACTTATAACAATATGACTATCAATTCAGCTTTTGTGCGTACACAGCACAGCCGCTCTTCAAAGGAATGGACATTGCTGTGATAAATAAGGAAAACAAATTAATCACATTTTCTAACTATGTAATATGAATCAATATAACATAAAGGCACAACATATTAGTACAGTATATATACAAATACCCTTAATAAAAACAAGATAGAATAATGAAGGATACGACGGACAATTCCAACGCCGCCGCCACTGAACACAAAAAAAAAAAAAGATTTTAAAATAATAAATTATTACTGTACGTAATACGAATAGTATATTTTATTACGACGTAAATATTAATATCGATAATATAATATTTATTAGTGCTATTCAATTATATTTATATTATATTTATTCATCGTCTTCTTCTCAGAAAAAATATTTATTTTATTATATTATTTATTTATTATTAATATAATAATTAGAAGAAGAATACAACAACGTGTGTTTTTGATTGATGAAGATAATTTAGAAGATCGATAGAAGAAGAAGCAAAAAAAATTGTTTTTTAGGAGCTATGTATATCTAAATTGGAAACGAAGAATGAGAGGTGCAAATGTTAAATATCATTCATTTCTTTCTCTCTCTATAAAAAAAAAATGTGTGTGTGTGTGTGAGAGAGCGAAAAGTAGTTTAACATACCCAACGCTTTCGTTGATATACCGTGTGGACATTTATTTCTTCTTGTTTATTCGTAATATGAGTACTTCAGCTGTGCGTCTCCTGCGCCGGGACTACCAGGCGGAAGCCGAGGCGTACTCTTGCAAACGTACTGCGTCATCTGAAAATCCGCTCTCGATGTCTATTCTGTCATCGTCGAGAAACGATGGCATCGATAGTGGATTAGAAGATGAAATCGGCGCAATGACAATATCAGAAGAATCTCCTGAACAGCCGTCCGTGGAGGAAGATCCTTTGGGCGCTATGGCCCTGGCAGGAGGAGATTTTGACCCGTTGGGGGCCATGGGCGCTAAGGTTGTCGATATTGAAGAAACCTGGAGCCCCGCGAATGGGTCTAGCACAAGCGCGAACGAAGCCGGCAATGAAACTGAAAACAGAAGACCAGAAGATGTATTGAAAGAATTGTGGGAGCCGATGAAAACCGACATACTAAAAAAATATACCGTTTCGGGGAAAATAGTTGTGACGACTAGCTTTATGACTGGGGAGGGCCGCC
>LT642752.1:0-11172 GCA_900128585.1 Stramenopiles sp. TOSAG23-3 | reverse complement strand
ACTTTTTACATTTAAACGATAAATTATTTTTCTTATCATTTAAAAAAAGAACGTAAGCTAAAACATTAAAAACAAATTGAAAAAATGACACGATCCTCAAAAATTCCAGCCCCCCTCCACGCTGTAGGGAAATTTTAGCTTAGCGACCTAAAATTTCGACCTTTATTGATGTTGTTTCTATCGAAATGATATTTCATATAACAACGAGAAAGACCGACCGGCTTACACCTTCCGTGTCACTATCAAGTTGGTCCCACATTTTCAGCTGTAAATGAATTGACGAAGTGTCGCCCAACTCACCATTTATCACAAAAATGCCACCGCATCCATTTAAAGGATTTTTCAATTCAATGGCAGACAGCAGTGTTTTGTCTAACAACACTATGCTTTTTCCGCGAGAACTCAGCTTTTCGCTAAGGTGCCATGTGATATCGGGAAGAGTGAGGTTCAATAGATTTAGGTTAAATTCAACAATTGATGAACGGCCCAAAAAGATGGCTTCAGCGATAACTTTCTCAAGAAAATTTTCGCTTTCGCTGCTCGAAGTATTTAGCAGCGCATTTACGTCTTCCCGAGTCTCCAATAAGTCGTGTCCTTTTAGTGCTGGTTTGCACTCTTTCAAATCAATTAGCATTTTTGATGTAAGATTTAACTGGTCTATTTCTGCAGATAATTTCATGAGAAAACTGTCGTTCTTCAAGAGCAAAATTATATCTGCTTTTTCAAGTGAGCATAAAGTATCGCAAAGGCTCTTCTCAGTCTCCGTTTTCTGGACTAAGGCTGACATTAATTTTGCGCACCATGGTTGAAGTGCAGGGTTGGTCTCCGATAAAGCGAGATGCTCCGGATCGTTGCCCATTTCGGACATTTGGCAGTTCAGTATCAATGATTTCGAAAGAAGAATACCACACGCTGTTACACTTTCTATTGATTTACAAAATGTGTATATAGCACTTCCCCCCCCACTTTTTCTATCAGTTTGGTCAGTCAACATTTCAATAATTGAAGGAGAAAAGGATTGAAATGAAATGACGTTTTCCAAAATAATAATCTTTTCTTGCTCTCTTGCTTCTTGCAGCTTTTTCTTCAATGCTATCTTTGACTTCCAAACGAGTCCAGAATTCTCAAAAGCAAAAGAAACAATTTCAAACGAAGCCCCCCTTTTCTCTAAATTGGACACCAGCCATTTTTGGGCGACACCATCCGGATCTATGCACACCAGGTTCGGTGGAAGCGATTTGTTTAACTTTTTGGGATCATAGTGTGTCTGTGGAAAAAGTACGGCAAAGTTTTGGAGTGAAGCCTTAGAACTAGAAAATCCTTCCAATATATGCGATAAGCGGTATACGCCAAAGATACTCTTCGGGGAATCCCAAGATAAGGGGTTCTCAGAGAGAGCCCTAGATTTTTCCGTACACCACGAACCAATTACGTCGCAAAAGTGTTGCAAAAACGAAGAATCCACACCAAACTTGTCCAAAGAACGGAGCACCCATTTTCGAAGAAGATTTATCCTGTCTGCCGACCTCCCAAATATACCGAGAGATTTCTCAATAAATGCCAATGCCAGAGACAGGAGTGGTAGAACTACAAATCGTTCTTTAACGTGACTCGACATACAATCCCACAAATGTTGTTTTGATTGGATGGATTTTAGAATGGCGTTTGAGCGTTTCATTATGCTTCTAGTGTTCTCTGCCATTTCTTTGGACTCATTCAGGGCTACTGAAGCTTCTTCAAGTTCTTCATGGCACATGTTTAAAACATCAAGTTTTTCGGTACAACTAATTTCTGTTTGCATTAGACTAGCAATAAGGTCGTCAAATTCTTGTTGATATTTATCCGTAACTGACCTGGATTTGTTTTCCTCCTCGCATGTCACCCTGTATTTGAGCAGTGTTGTTAAAGCTTCAAATAATAATTCAACCCAACGTTCCATACTGCGCCCTTTATCATCTTGGACTTCGTTGCTTTGAAACGATGTGTCCCAAAGTCTAATAAATTCTTTGTATTTTTTGTTTACATTTTCAATTGCACTCATGGGAGCAACTAAGCCCTTCTTCTCATCATCCTTATCATCCTTGCATTCGTCGTCGCTATGAGAAAGTTCTGATGCCTCCAACAAACTAATAATAGATGAAATGAAATCTGGCTGAATAACGTGAGCGATCGTTGAAGGCCATTGATGCGATAAATTGACAGTGGGATTGCTTTCCATCAGATCGCTCTCGTGTGAAGCCTGTAACAGATATACATATATGTGTAACATGTCGGTCACGGGCTGCGCGGGAACGTTATCAATTTTTAGAAGAGATAATGCAGCTACAATGTCTTCTTCTGTAGAGCGCAATTGAGCCACAATAACGCTCTTCAAATTCGTCAATTCGTCTCTTATATGTTCTAGGGTTATTAGATTCTCTCTGCTAGATTGTACATTCTCATTTGCGTTTTTAGCATCTTCGTTCGTGTTGACAAAAAATTTTGAGATATCACTGAGAGCACCGTCAACTTTTGCCTTGGCTGTATCTCTAATTAAGCGTTTCTGTTTTACATTTGCGTCCTGCCTTTTTAATAATTTAATGATGTCTTTTTTTGCTTTCTTCAAAGACTGGACAGATCGACGAGTCGAGGAGTACAATAAGAGGTGATTCCAATCGCGGTCCAATACAGTCTGTGCGTACCCCGTCGCGGCGACGAGAATATCTATAAATCTTGAAGGGCACATATAGCCACTGCAGTTGCAATCAAAAACCTTTGTCATAGCCAGAGCCATGGAATTATACATATCAACGCTGGCATCGGCTATATTGTCAAGGTTGTGAGACAATTCTAGTTTGGCCCTTGTTTTCTTCGTTATTTTATCAGAAGCAAGCGCCCCCTCAAAACTGTTGACCAACGGCATCCATGCTGTGGTAGCAACCGCGAACAGGGTGTTCCGCAAACCCCATGCCAGTCTAATATTGATGGTTTCTGCTAGCCTAAAGACGGATGAGCACTGGCGAGTACATAAATCGATCCAAGCTTCCATGCTGGAAAACAATAAAACAATTTTTATTTTTGAATGTCCTAAAGCTTCGTTTGCACCACTGTTGTTTGCTATTTCATCTGTATTCGAAGAACAAATTTCCCTCAGTTCAACCAATGATTTGTTTACTGCAAATTGAACCAAAGCATTGATAAAACACACCGTCGATGCGCAGTTCGGGTCTTTTACCCTAATGATAAGTGCACAAGAGTCTTCAATTTGGCTTTCTAAAGATTTGTAAAACAGTTGCCTTTCGAATACATTCTCAACTGAATCCAGGGTTATGATATGTTGAAATTTGCACAGAGATGCGGCAATAAGCACAAATGATCTGCCCCGAAAACCAGGTGGTGCAATTAGAGTAGAGATGCACGCTGCTTCGTGGTCTTGCATCTGTTGAATCAAGCGAAGAATTACTACAATCAACGCTTGGGACCTGTCGATAGGAAGTTTAAATCGTTCCAGCAGCTCTGCCATTCCACATTGCCAAAATGTTGATGAGACAGGCAAACCTTTTCCCTCTGCAATATCCCCCGCATCACCTTCTGCCCCATCGACTTCGTGGTCCCCCCCCCCCTTTCGGTTCTTTTTCGCCTTTTTCGTTTTTGAAAGCTTGCGTTTATTTTTTCCACGCTTTTGAGGTTTTTTTCTCTTTTTTTTTGGACTTTTCCCTTTTGTCCCTTTTCTCCCTTTCTTCTTTTTCTCTTTTTTTAAAGATTTCGATTTTGGATCTGTTCCAGCCGAATCTTCGATCTCCGTTGCCTCATTCTCGCTCTCACCGGCACTTACCATCTCCACCTCTACCATCTCTGTACCATTTATGCCATCGTCTGAACTCACATCTTCCCCCTTCTTTTCTTCCGTATCATCAACTATTTCATTGTTGGTATCCATAGGCACAACATGGAGAATATTATCTCCTTGGCCAGGGGATACCTCATTTTGCTTTTCATGTAATTCTACAGTTTCGTATGAACCTGTGCTGACATGCCGCCAAATGCGAAATTTTGGGTCATACGGGTGTGTGACTACGTCATGTTGTACATTTAATGACGCTATTCCGTTGAATATTCTTTTTGAGTCGTAATAACCTGCCATATAGTCACTCACACAATCACCGAGCTCTTGCCACCACAGTCTCTGTATATCGGTAGGCTCCGCAACGTGGGGAACAATTGCAACGATCCTTTTCCAGAATCGCACCATGCGAAAAGTGTTAATTCTATCCTTGTTAACTTTTCCCATTTTTGTGGCTACAATATCGCGACACAAAGCGAATGCGTCAGAAGAGATCTTGGCGATATTTCTTAAAATTGACGATGAATTGGTATTCGTTGAGGAACAGTTAGCAGCAAGAATGGAATAAAAGTCATCCTTTGAATGTTCTTTCGTAGAACAATGGACTGCGTGGCGCTTGCAACGGTTCCACTCTGGCGACTGGTTCTGTTCCTCGCTGTCCAATCCACTGCGCCCAACAAGCAGGCACAATACTCCTTCAATTTTTTGAAACAATTTCAATTTCTCATTGTAGCACGGGAGGGCATTTAGTCGTCCCCTGATGGAAGCAAACACCGATTGTTGACTTCTATATTTTGTCGTGATTTCCTTCGATTTTCCCATCACAAGATTCAGGTCCTCGATAATCACATTTAAATATTGTCCGTTTAGAGGTGCACTTATGCAATTTTTTCGGTCACTCAACTTTGATCTCAAGTTTTTTTCGAATTGACTTGCACTACTATAGCTATGCAAATGAGTACATAGTGTACTGTGCGAGTCCATTTGAGAAAATGACAGAGCAAATTTCCAAGAACATGTTTTCCCACTCCCAGAAGGACCTGCTAGGTAAACATGTTGGCGAGATTGAACCAATTGTGGCAAAACCCAGCTGGTTCGCAAAATATTTTGCGTAGGCGCAACAATCCACGACAGCGATTCTTGGCCGTGGTTACTTGGGGTTTTGTTCTGTCGAACGGTATTGCCCTTTGTAAATTGTGAATTATAAGTAGTCTGCAACGCCTCCCATTTTGTCCAAGTATTTTGGCCACGGTCGTAAAAGCAATCGTGAATAGTCAAACCTTTTGGAACAGCCAAAAAGACAGAGGGGAGCTTCGCTTTAAGTATAACCATAAAATTTTCAGAAAAGTTGCTTTCTCCAGTAAACGTGCGGAAAGCCCACTCTATAGAAAAGACAACAGATGCTCGCAATATCGTAAGATTGTTGTCCCCGGAGTTAACCAGCAATTCCATTTGCGAAAACTCAGAATTAGTTTTCATTTCTTGTTTTCTTGCTTTTCGTACATTATCTGTAATTGTCTCAGAAGCCTTTTGCCATCTTTTCAATACGACCGGTTTCTTGCGAATATTCTTTTTGGTAGAGTCTGACCTCATGTTTTTAGGAACGATTGACCTCAGCATAAGCAAAAATTGATTTGTCAGTAGTTTCTTCGTATGATTGCTTACATTTGGAGACAGTTGAAACACATCAGGCAAGATCTCGTCAATTAAAAGTATTATATATCCGCAAATACGCTGTTCGACGAACGTTTGATTTATAAACATAATTGCAAATTTGCGCCATGATATCACGTCTTCGCCCATGTGAACAGTAGCGCAATTGTAGATTCCCGAGGGAGACAATGATTTTAAGTCAGTAACTTCAAATATGTACTTATAACCTCTGCCACCATTGATCGTAGCTTTGCTTCCCCAATTGAAATGTTCTGGTTTTCTTAGCACGGAACTGATTATGGAGAACCAAAGCTCATCAATTTCTCCATCAAAAACTACCCAGTTCTCCTTATTTTTTGTAGTTTTCACACGATCATCTCCCTCTTTGGCACTTGCAAGAATAACTTCAATTACCCCGGGATTCCATTGCTCAAGACTGTCGAAAGAACCGTACAGTACGGGTGGGCTAAGTGTTCCTGGAAGTAAAACCGTGATGTATTTTGCCCCAAGGCTCTCGCTCGCACATTTTCTAAGGATCGATGATTTTCCAACCATAGACGATCCAACTATGTATAATCCTTTCCGAGACGATATTGCAACATTCAACTCTTCCATTTTTAGCCTGAATGCAGACTCTTCTTTGGCGTCTACAGTTGGAACGGGGATGTCACCTTTTCCCAAAAACATAGTATAAATCGTACAGTCTAACCACGAATGATCAGGTGTATTTATACTTGAATGCAAAGTTTCTCGAAGTGCATTAATCCAAATTTGTACATGCAGATCACGATAAGAATCCAAATTCTTCAACATTTGAGATTGAACATTTCTTATAATTTTCCCCAGGGTTATAAACCCCAATGGTTTTGCTAAAATGGATCTATAAAATTTGTTGTGTTTACAATACCGATCGTTTACTTCTTTGAAAAGAGCCTCGACTTTATTTTCGTACATTCCTAAATTTGGGATTCCGCTGGTGGCAATCATCAGTTCAGCAGTTCGCTTCCAAGATGGCATAGAAACTGTGTGAATGGCAGGAAAGCCTGCTCGAGGATTTAATAAAATATCCTTCGTAGAGGAAGCAAAAAATTGCTTTTGCTTGTAGCTAAGAGGGAACGCCATTAAACCTAAAAAGTGAGAATGACGATGAACTCGTGTACCCTTCCCACCAACACTAATCGATTGAGTCTGACCCAGAGATCGCATTCGCAAAATAATGGTTGCCAGTGCGGAGAGCACAGTAGGGGAACAGTGTTCTAGTCCCTCTAGGCATACCCAATTACCACCTCCCAATATTCCTCGAAATGTATCATTGAACGTCTTTTCAACCGATAATATGTTCCACGACAAAAACGTTAATGCAGAGCCACAAAGTTCTGCAGCTGCTATTATTGAAGAACTTTTACCAGACCCAATTGGCCCGGAAACAACAGCACCTACAAGAGACCCAACATGCTGTAAAATTGCAAAGATACACCGCTCTGTTATCGATGAAATCACGAGACAATACGACTGTGGAAAGTTAAACACACTGTACCGGTACTCTATCTCGTGTTCGTGTATAGCAATAGTCATCGTAGATTTACTGGATTGTTCTGTGCGGTCGTATACCCTTGGGATAATTGTCCATTCGTAACTGCTCGAGTCGACACATGAGTTGCACCTTAACAACTCCAATTGCGTTATCATTGGCTGCAAAACCGCATAGACGCAAGAAAGTGTGAATCGTAATTTGTCGCTTGAATGCGGAATTTTAGAAAGAACAGTGAATGCCAAATTTTGAAATTGCTGCAAAATATCTTCATAGGGGTGTGGAATATTTTGAGCTGACATAACCCGTTCGATAGATTGGCACCAAAGTTGGCGCAGACGAAGAATTTTGATTTGAAGGACTATGTCAGTTTTCATGATCCACTGAATCAAGTTTTCGCCTAAATGCAAGATGTTGATTTTATCATTGCTAAGTTTTATCGATTCTTTCATTTCGTTTGAAATTGAATTGCATATTTCCCCAATTTCTACAGAACTACCAACGAAAATAGGATTAGTGAGTGAAATAATTTCATCGCAAGAAGTAACAATTTTGTTTACGTAAATATTTCCTTGTTCGTCACTGCTTTGGGAAATATCCTTAACATGTGGAATACATTTTGCAACTAACCCAAAGTCCACTTTTTCCAGCCCAAGCATGTCAGTTAAAATGCTGTCTTTAATGAAAAAAAGCGGGGGATACTCTGTCTTTTTCTTGTACAAGAAACCTTGAATTGAATAAGACAGCTGATATACCGAAGTGCACGTATCGGCTACATATTTGTGTAATTCTGAGTTTCCGAAAAAGTTTTGAGCAGTTCTAGAATATATTGCGTCTTCAATCACTGTTTGCCACTTTCTCTTCAACAAATTTATCATCTCACTGAAATTGGTGGAAGTGCATTTCAACGTATCGAGCCTTATACACAATGGAACGACGGATTTACAAACTTTTTCACAATTTTGCCATAGCTCTATGGTCTCAATCGCTCCCTGAAGATAATTTTGCCAAAACTCCAGATCCTGAAGGTGCCAAGCTGCATATCGTACGGCAATCAGTTTGTTCGTTTGTACGAGCTGATCCGTCGCTACTTCCTGCAGCTGAGCTGCATTATCAATCGCTTGAAAGACTACGTCTGGTTTGGTTTTATGCTTTGCCGTACCATTTGGGCTTGAAACAGGGTCGTCAAACTGAAAGTCAATAGGCTCCACCCGAACGACTAAGTTTCCCCACTCGGCTTTCATTGCTTCCAGCATAAGCTCAATTTCGTTCTCTCTTTTTGACTGCATGACACAAGAACGAATGCCCCCGACATGCTTCAAAAGAATCCCATAAGCTTCTTTCATCAGAAACGGTTTTTCCAACCGTTTTCGATCGTTTGCAGCGTTGCCTACAATAAAATCATTCTGTTCAAAAGCGTCCAATCCCAGTCTTTCTCTCAAGATAGCCCAATGTCGTGGACGTAAAGTTTCCGCAGTTAGCAGAGGAAAAATGCTTCGGTGCTTTTTTAACGTGACCAGCTTACTCGTCAGTGATTCTATAACCCTGTATGGTATTGGGATGCTGGAAAACACCCTTTTAATTTCGTGTAACCTCGGTAGCCACAAGTTGACGAGCCGATTCCCTTCTCGATGAGAATACAGATTTACTTGCCGCCCCATAATCTGGTCATAAAATTGCTCAATTTCATTGGCCAACTGCCATAATCGAGCGTAATGTTGCGCCTCCGTGTAGCCATTTGCTACGTGACCGTAGTCGACACTATCCATCCCTAAAATTTGTCGATCAATAACTAGTTGCTGAGCACGCTTCTGGCATATGCTCAAGTTGTCTGCCGCTTTTGCGGTATTGTACGCAAATACCCCTGCTTCGGAAAGGTCTGCCAGCGAATAGTGTCGGAGTGGCGCGACGGCTTCTAGTGCAAGCTTGCATTGCTCAAAAAATGCAGTTTCGCCTTTGGATATGTCATTAGTAAATGTTTCGGCACAGCGTTTTATGGTTTTCATAGTCTCCGGTATAGTTGTGATTATTACACTTGGAAATCGGGCAGTCTCCCAGCGCAGTGCAAAACAGTCGTTTTCTGAAGTTACAGATGCAATCTCATTGAGTGCATCATAAACGTATGCACATCTTTCGTACATGCCTTTAAGTTCTGCAACTTGGTGATCGAGAGTTGAGACAAATTCAATTCTTTCCTGTAACTCCTGGGCAGTTGCTATTGGGGCGTTTAAATTATTGACTATCTCTGAATATTTTTCAAAAGCTACACGGCAAACAACGTTCACTTTTCCAACCAGCGCTTGTCCTAGCTGTCTGCTAAGCAATTGCCAACTTTCGCACAATATGGTTTTGTAGCTGACCAAACTTAGTATAAATAAATCGTTCTCTAACACTAATGATGAATTTGAGCATACAACATCATGGCATGCAGCAAAATTCGATTCAAAAATAAATGGCAGTGCATCTACCATCGATTGCATATTTGCAAACTGCTTGTACCAATCTATTACCCACTTTCTTCTGGCATCGCTACCCAAAACAACATCCTCGTGAGAGGACAATTGCAGAATTGTGCTTATTGGTTTTTGCAGTAGACGATCAATTTCACCGTGCAGCAGCGAAATAATTTGTAATTCTTCGGGCGTGCTAGCCTCGCATATTTCACATATTTCCCACCTACCGCATCCACATATAAAACCAGTTTTGTTAAGATCGAACTGAAAATTCTTGACTTCAGCAACGCTTGGGGCATTCATATTGCTCAATTTAGATTGAATTTCTTCATTATATCGGTGCACAATGCCATTTGCGATTTGTACAAAATTGGAAAAAACGCATTGGAAATTGTCCACGCTGGGGGAAACCTGTACCGAATTGTTGAATCCTCTCCCGTTATTTAGCGGCCGGACATCACATTCAACCTGAAAGTGCATTCTTCGAACACTAGGATCCTCGCCTTTCAATAACCGGGGCAACTTAGTGGGGTTGCTTTGTTGGAACACAATTTGTTTTAAACTGCTGTACAAGCAATCTTTCGCATGCGTTAAAGCAGCATTGCAAGTCATGCGGAGCATATGAAAAAACCTGTCACGTGTTCTTTTACACGCTTCAGCTTCCCATCTTTTCAAAGGAAACTTACCCTTGTTTAAACGGTTCGGAAAAATGATGCAGTCCCATGAAGTATGCATTCGCCGCGATCGGTTTAGAATAGGTTTGAACCAATAATCCATAATGTAGAGTTGGAAGTTTTGAAAAGCCTCAAGCACATCAGATCGAAACTTCTCAAGTGTAACCAACTCTGATGGTGCGGTGATAACCTCACAACTTCTCTTGACGAGCGACAAATGAACCCGTCGAATTTCACTTTGGAATCGAATCAAAGTAGGCGAAGAAATCGCTGGGTGGCGTACAGTAGAAAACAACCGTTTGCTTCTCTGCCGTGCCGCATGCGGGGAAGCATGATAAATAAGCACTTCTGGGCTTGCCACAATATCCGCGGGGTAAATCAATTTAGCAATAGACGGGAGAATTGTTTTACTGAAAAACATGCATTTTCCTGTCTGATTTCGAAAAGCCAATATTACGTCAATTCGCATATAAAGTTGTTTGGTTTCTTCAACTAACATCGCCAAAATTTCTTTGCTCTTTTGGTCATCAATGGTAACATTCACCTTTTGAAGTATACACGCTACTAAGCTTTCCTTCGGGGGAGAGGCATATTCACTAGCTAAACAATTCAACGTCATGCATGCCGTTAGCGCATCCTCCTCCACCTTCAGGGATTCCTGTGCGTCTATAAGACTTGCCTCAAAACCCTCCTTATTCTCAAACGATGCTAATATTAAATTCAATCGACTAACCCATTTAGGTTTCATGCCCAAATCGTCCTGGTCCCACTGAACCACTCTAAATAGCCGGTTGATTTTGTGATACTTATCTACGTAACATTTGACCCATTTTGAGTTTGCATTATCTACACGTGATTTTGAATAACATACCTGTGGGGGACAAAACGTAGTCTCAACATGGTCATTTATGACTCTCTGTATGCATCTACTCTCAAGAACTGCCCTGACGTTCTCAGTGCTTAAAATCGCACTTCGAGGAGGACAAGTAGTCTTTCGGACAGAGGCGACTTTTATTCTGGGAGAAGTCAAGCCCCCGA